>CM042841.1:21421053-21568553 GCA_023653725.1 Bungarus multicinctus
TGCAGAGAATTCACAACGAGAATCCGCTTTCTTGCAAATGTTAAAGTAAATATTTTTTTTTTTAAAAAAAGACCCACACCTGGTTAAAAAAGTCCATTGTAGAATCACCATTTTTTCCCTCTATAGCAACTTCCAGTCTAAAAGTCATTATGACTAGTTTTTTTAAAAGTTTCTAAAGCTAATCCACAGTACTATACAAAGAAAGTTTTAAGAACTTTTGAATTTCAGTTCCATTTAGATACAGCACCTATGAAATTTATGTTTTTATATTTGGTCCAGATTCCAATGGTTCTTCTAAAATAAATACCAGGTCATCTGCAAATGCCTGTCATTTATATTTTTCTCCTTTTATTTCCAGGTCTTTTATCTCTGGATCTTGTCTTATACTCCTATTTAGTACTTCCAGTGTTAATATAAATAGTAACAGGGACAGTGAATATCCTTGTCTTTTTGTATGTCAAAATTTGCCATTGAGTCCCCATTCACGATTACTTTTGCCATTTTGTTTAGAATATATAGTCTTAATCATGTTCATAAACTTCTCACCAAAAAAGTTCTTTTTTTAAAAAAGGAAACTTTTAAGAACTTTTGAATTTTAGCAGCATTTACATACAGGATCTCCCTTCTTGGAAGTTCAAAAAGAAAAAGAAAAAAAGAAATATATGTCTTTATATTTTAAATTGGGCTTCCTCCTACTTCTGTTGTACAAGAATCCCAAAGAGCTAACCAAATGCGGTTTTATTGATTGCATCTAGCCTTGAAATCTATTAATATAAAGTGAGTTAGAAAGATAGAGCTGTACAAAAGCCTTAGGTTATCATATTTATTTTTACTGTAGCATGAACTTTTAAAGAGGGTTAGATTAGAATCTATTTAGAATCAGACCTTGCAATGTGTAGCGAGTTCAATGCCCCGAAAAAGCTCTCTTCAAAACAAACTGTTCCCCTGAAGATTAATGCTTCACTTTTCAGATTATAATATAGTGCCTTTTTCTAGCAACTCATAAAAAAACATGACAAAGAGTAGAATAACACAGATGGAAGGGACCTTGGAGGTCTTCTAGTCCAACCCCCTGGTCAAGCAAGAAAACCTACACCAGGCCAGACAAATGGCTGTCCAATCTCTTCTTAAAAAACTTCCGGTGATGGAGCAACCACAACTTCTGAAGGCAAGTTTTTTCCACTGATTAATAGTTCTCACTGTCAGGAAATGTCTTTCTAGTTCTTAATTTTGACCATGGGGATCTTGTGACAATTGTTGTAAGCGCGAGGATGAGTTGTAAGTGCCTTTTTTCCACTCCCTTCTAACACTGATGATGTTGCCTAGTTTGGGTAATGAAACGTCTGCAAGAAAACAAGATAGGTCAGAGAGCACCAAGGAGCCCATAGTTCTTCTCCTCCTCTTCCTCCTCCTCTTCTTCCTCCTCCTCCTCTCTTCTACCGCTGATGATGTTACCTAATTTGGGCAATGAAACGTCTGCAAGAAAACAAGATAGGTCAGAGAGCATCAAGGGCCTCTGCATTTTATTTATGTATCTTTCATATTTCCTAACTGTCCTTCTCTCTTGGAGCTGCTAAGCAGATGGGAGAAAGACTTACTCGTACAACTGGAGAACAATTGGCTTCATTTTATCGAAGTGCCTGTAGACCGAATACTCTGCTTCACTTCTTTGTCCTGCTTGTGTCTCAGCCTGCAAACCACCAGATCTGTTAAGTGACATCTTCTAAAGCAGAACTAATTAAGTTTCTGTCTTGGAGACAGCTCTTAAAATGCCTTTACGCTAAGAACAAGCCTTCCGTAGTCTGATACCAGATAAAGACCTTCTGCAATCTAATTTGTTTAGGCCGTCGCTTGTCAGAGGAGAGGAGAGTTCTCTTGATTGCAATTGCCAATAAGAAGTCTAGGCACTATAATTGCAGGCGTTGGCTGTAGCTTCTTTTAGTCATTGACAATACAAGGACCGAATGAAAGTTTTGATGGTGGAACGCGTTCACCAGGGACCAAGTTAATCAGAAGAAGATAAAGCGGTTAAAGCATCAGACTATAAACCAGGAGATTGTGAGTTCTAGTCCCATCTTAGGCACGAAAGCTGGCTGGGTGACTTTGGGCCAATCACCAGGAGATGGGGAGTTCTAGTTCCACCTTAGGCATGAAAGCTGACTGAAGGACTTTGGCCCAATCATCAAGAGATTGAGAGTTCTAGTCCCATCTTAGGCACGAAAGCTGGCTGGGTGACTTTGGGCCAATCACCAGGAGAGAGGGAGTTCTAGTTCCACCTTAGGTATGAAAGCTGACTGAAGGACTTTGGGCCAATCATCAAGAGATTGAGAGTTCTAGTCCCATCTTAGGCACGAAAGCTGGCTGGGTGACTTTGGGCCAATCACCAGGAGATGGGGAGTTCTAGTTCCACCTTAGGCATGAAAGCTGACTGAAGGACTTTGGCCCAATCATCAAGAGATTGAGAGTTCTAGTCCCATCTTAGGCACGAAAGCTGGCTGGGTGACTTTGGGCCAATCACCAGGAGAGAGGGAGTTCTAGTTCCACCTTAGGTATGAAAGCTGACTGAAGGACTTTGGCCCAATCATCAAGAGATTGAGAGTTCTAGTCCCATCTTAGGCACGAAAGCTGGCTGGGTGACTTTGGGCCAATCACCAGGAGATGGGGAGTTCTAGTTCCACCTTAGGCATGAAAGCTGACTGAAGGACTTTGGCCCAATCATCAAGAGATTGAGAGTTCTAGTCCCATCTTAGGCACGAAAGCTGGCTGGGTGACTTTGGGCCAATCACCAGGAGAGAGGGAGTTCTAGTTCCACCTTAGGTATGAAAGCTGACTGAAGGACTTTGGGCCAATCATCAAGAGATTGAGAGTTCTAGTCCCATCTTAGGCACGAAAGCTGGCTGGGTGAGTTTGGGCCAATCACCAGGAGATGGGGAGTTCTAGTTCCACGTTAGGCATGAAAGCTGACTGAAGGACTTTGGGCCAATCATCAAGAGATTGAGAGTTCTAATCCCATGTTAGGCATGAAAGCAGATTGTGTGACTTTGGGCCAATCACCAGGAGACTGAGAGTTCTAGTCCTGCCTTAGCCATGAAAGCCAGCTGGATGACATTAGATTAGTCTCTCTTTCTTAGTCCAACCCACCTCATAGGGTTGTTGTGGGGAAAACAGGAGGAGGAAGGAGTATTAGGTAAGTCCCTCACCTTGAGTTGCTTATAAATCAGTGAAGGTGGGATAAAATCTAATAAGTCCATAAATGAGTAGCTGATGGCCTTTGAATACTGTCTATTCATACCAGGGGTTTTTATTGTTCTGATTATCAGCTGGTTTTTTATTCAATATAACCAGTTAGCCAAATGTTATTTGCTATGTGTTTCGAAGCTATCCTTGTTGAATATGATCCACGATTGACCAAGATCAGACATGCATTCATCTAGCTGTAGGAAAGATACTGAACTGAAATATCAGATGCCCCGAAGGTGCTTTTCCAAAAAGCAGCTGGACTTTCTTTGTTTTTGCTTGAAAATGTTTCTCTTCTCATTCAAGATGCTTCTTCAGTTCAGAAGAAGCTTCTTGGATGAGAAGCGAAATGTCTTCAAGCAAAAGCAAAGAAAGTCCAGTTAGAATAGAATAGAATAGAATAGAATAGAATAGAATAGAATAGAATAGAATAGAATAGAATAGAATAGAATAGAATAGAATACTTTATTGGCCAAGTGTGATTGGACACAAAAGGAATTTGTCTTGGTGTAAATACTCTCAGTATACATAAAGAAGGGACATTCGTTAAGAATCAAGAATCAGAACGTACAACACTTAATGATAGTCATAGGGTACAATCAACATCAAATCATACTAGGAAACAGAGGATACAAGCAACAAAGTTACAGTCACAAGTGGGAGGGGATGGGTGATAAGGAGCGATGAGAAGATTAACAGTAATAGTAGTGTACACTTTGTAAATAGTTGAACAGTGTTGAGGGAATTATTTGTTAAGCAGAGTGATGGCTTTTGGGAAAAAAATTGTTCTTGTGTCTAGTTGTTCTGGTGAGCAGTGCTCTATAGCGTCGTTTTGAGGGAAGGAGTTGAAACAGTTTATGTCCAGGATGTGAGGGGTCTGTAAATTTGTTGCCTTTTGAAAAAACACCTTTGGGACAAACATGACCTGGATGGCTGAGAATCTCCACAGACATTTGCTATATCAGTTGTTTGATATCAACTACTAGCTCGATACCCATGCTTTGCTACAAAACTATGTGGTCATGCTAAGTTTTTGGGGAGGAAAATAAGAGGAAAAAATTCTGCCTCTGCCTACCAGCATCCATCAGTATTCGTCTGGCTAGCATCCTGTCAGTGTGTAAGAGAGTTGAGGGCTGTGTGGAAAGTAAAACAGTATTTGCTGTGTGAGCAAGGAGGAGACAGCAAGGAGCCTGGGTGTGACTTAGCTCAACTGTTCTGTACTAAAGCTGCTTGGTGCTGCTGTAAAACTGAAACTGAAACTCCTCTCCTCTGCTTGTGTTTTGCATTTGGAACAGATTTCTTTTCAGGTGGGAGGAGGAGTAGAAATCTTTAGCATCAGAGTGTGTTAATAATAATAATAATATAGGAAATACTAATGCTCTGATGGTCATTTTGAAAAATCCTTTCTTAGTGAGCACCTAGAAGCCAAGAGGAACATAAGTACCAAATTTCAAGTTTGTAGGCTTTACGGTTCTGGAGATTTTGTAATGATGCGTGAGTGGTATTTCACTTTTAGATTAAGACCAACAGGGGAAGACATTATATTAGAGGGGGGGAAAAAAATCAGAAAACGGCAATTAATCAACCAATGGCAATTAATCAACTAACATTTCTTCTTGTCCTGAGCTACCCTGTTCATCCTGGTGTTATTTGGCCCAGTCCTAATTCTTACTTATTTTAGTCTCAGAAAGTAACTTTGGGCCAATTTCTTTTCTTCTTCTAATGGCTTGTTTCAGGGGAATTAACAGGAAGACAGATCATCTGGTTTGGCTAAGGTGGCTGAAATCTTAAACCATCTTTCCCTGTCCCTGTCACTCTATATTGATCGCAGGAACAGAATCCCAGCTCGCTGTATGATGCAGTGAGCTGGAATTAGCACAAATGGCAATGCTAATCCATTCTGATGTTAAAGTTGTTGGCTCAAGCTTGACTGTTTCCCCCCTGCCTTTCTTTCATCATTTATTATCTGGCATCCACTGAAGCTATTAAATCTCAAGAACCAAGGTCTAATGCTCTCTAACCCCCCAAAAACCTTCAGAACTGTCTATTGCTAGCTCCATTGACCATGATTTTCTAAATTATTCTTTGGGGGAAAGGAAAGATCATTTAATTTCTAATTAGAATCTTCAGCTAAGTCTAGATGGAAACTTGTTATCTCCCCAAACTTCATGGATTCTTAAACTTTTGCACTTAATTCACTTTTTCTCAGTTTTATTTTGGTGGATGGTTCTTTAAAAGAATGAATTTAAATATGGACTTCTACAACAGCTCATATTAAGGCTAGCCAGCTTTCCAAAAGCAGACTGGTGCTCATGAAACTATTTTTTTTTAAAAGTTCATTGTTAGTTGAGTTCTACACAAGCAATCATTGAATGCCTTAATTAATTGGATCTTTTCCCCACTCCCACTGCAACAAAAAAAATATGAACAACAGTTAACTATTATATGTAGTAATTTGATGTTATGATCAATGCTAGTGGAAATGTTCTGCTCACATGTTTTAATGATAAGCCATAATGGTCTCCTTTAATACACGGAGAAATAAAAGATAATAGTAACGTTTATTAGACATAACCATGCATTTTTCATTCCCTTTATGTCAAAGAAATATATTAGAAAGAATTCCATCTTTTCATGTAACTGTTTCATAGCTTACATCTCTCTATAAAATATCAACCAGTTGAATTATTGTCAAGGCCAGCCCAAGAAGGACGTGGAACAATCCAGCCAAAGTTCAGTTCTTTATTTGCTTACAACCAATAGACAAAATCTTGCCAGACTAAAGCTTTATAAAGATTCTGGGCATAGGCTTTTAGCAATAAATCAGTTTAATTTAACCTTCACGTGAAGACCTCATCTTTCAGGCCTGAAAATACTCTGAGAGATTTTAGGGAGTGGCTATGCTTTTTCCTTCCTGGGAATCTGGAGTTTCACGCCACCTCCTCCTCTACAGGCACCATCCCTCACAATTTGTGCCTTAAAATGTTGCAAGGAAATAAATAAACTCATTTCTCCATTCCTATCCCAACGGATTAAAAAAAAAAAGGTGGAGATGAAACATTTTGACGTTGTTCAATGAGGCAAAAGAGCTGAACGGTCTGGAGTTTACAACTCTTGAAAAGTTTCTGCTGTTTTCTGCTAGTGGAGGCTGTTAAAGAATAAATATATTTGACTTCCAGCCAATGAGAAATTATGCCAAGCTTGCATTTTGCTCTTCCAGTGAAATCCGTAAAGACTTAAAGTGCTTAACTTTATCTGGATTGTTCCAATATTTCATGCTAACTGACACTCAGAGAAGTAAGTCCGGAATGCTGGATAGGCACATAAATTCTCATTCAATAAATTCTATAAAAGTAGAGAGGAAATTATCACAACCACAGCAGCGCCCCCTTCCTCCATATAACCAGCCTTCTACGAGCTGAAGATTCCAAGCAAAAAGACCAATATTTCAGATTTTAGCATTTGATTATGAAACAGTTCATCTACCCTACTCATGAGTGAAGTTTGGCTTGGATATGAGGAACTGATTATCCATCTGGTCCTTCCACCTTCAAAATAATCACACCTTGAAGGAGCTTCACCTTGAGAAACCTTCCATATCCTTGCTTTACCAACTTTGTGAATCAGGGAAAATTTAAAAGGTATGGATACTATTTTTTTGAAGGTGAAAAGAAAAGTAGATGGAAAAAGGGAGACCTGTACTTCTTATTGCTTAGAAGGAATTAAATTGTGAAATGGTGAAGTCCTGGCAATGCCTTTAATGTGAAGACAACTTATTGAATCTCTCTTTTTCTTTCTCTTTTTCTTCCCCTTTCTACTTCTACTTTCTCTCTCTCTCTCTTTCCCTTTCTACTTCTCTCTCTCTCTCTTTCTCTTCTTTCTTTCTTTCTTTCTTTCTTTCTTTCTTTCCTCCCTCCCTCCCTCCCTCTCACCTTCCTTCCTTCCTTCCTTCCTTCCTTCCTTCCTTCCTTCCTTCCTTCCTTCCTTCCTTCCTTCCTTCCTTCCTTCCTTCCTTCCTTCCTTCCCTTCTTTCTCTTTTTCTCTTTCTCCTTCTCTTTCTTTCTCTTTCTCTCTCTCCCCTTCCCCCAATTTCTTCCCTTCATTTTGAGAGAAGATTGAGAATGACTTGGTGCCTCTCATTTCTTAGTTACAGTTGGCGATTACGCCATCAATATAATTTTCATTTCTCTTCTCCAATTCCATACATTAGACTCCTCTGCCCAGCTGCTCAACTTTATTTTGCATATTAAGCAACAGCTAGGAATAGCTTTCATTTAGCTCATTCAGCATCTTTCTTGAGCTGCATAAGTAGAAAAAAAGAAAACAAGTGAAAAAGTAAGCTAACATTTCCAAAATGCAATACATAGAAGGACTATCTTAAAGTTATGCTGGAGACACACATCTATCCCCATGCAGAAATGGAGAAACTGTATTTGAGACTCAAAACCAAAAAAGAAGGCTCCAAAGAATGGGATTTGTCCTTCTACAGTTTGAAACAGCTTCCAATTTCCCTAAGTCTAGTAAGAAGAGAAATTGGAATGAAGAAATGACCAATTTTCCAATTGGTACTCTGTAGTGTTTATCAACATATTGTCACTGTTGTCAGCCAAAAGATTAACGTAGGAAATTATGAAAGAGGTTTTCACCATTGGTAAAATTCAGATCTTTTGAACTCCTCTTTCTATTTTACCACCTTCCTTTTATGACCCTCGACTTCGTTATCACTCCAGCTGCAAAGCAGTCAAATATAGAATACTTTATTGGACACACAAGAAATTTGTCTCTGGTGCCTAAGCTCTCAGTGTACATGACGAACAACAAAGTAATAACAATCATAACAACAAAATCATCATCTTCATAGTAAGGATATCAAGAAGAAAAGGTAGTGGAACAGATGAAGAGGACAAAAGTAATACAGCCTTACTCCATGGGTAAATGTAATTAGACATAAGATAGTAATATGGGAATTAGATGTTCCACAGGTACATATATATTCCCCAGAATCCACACCAAATTTGGTTCCCTTCTTGTTTCAACAATCTTCTTTCTTTCTTTCTTTCTTTCTTTCTTTCTTTCTTTTCTTTCTTTCTTTCTTTCTTTCTTTCTTTCTTTCTTTCTTTCTTTCTTTCTTTCTTTCTTTCTTTCTTTCTTTCTTTCTTTCTTTCTTTCTTTCTTTCTTTCTTTCTTTCTTTCTTTCTTTCTGCACCTAACTCAGAAAGTTCAAAGTGCCCAAGGAGCTGCTGATACAGTTCTCCAGAGGAATTATTGAGTCTGTCATCTGCACCTCTATAATTGTCTGGTTCAGTTCTGCAACCCAACAAGACAGACACCGACTCCAGAGTGTAATTAGGACTGCAACCAACCTGCCTTCCATCGAGGACCTGTATAGAGCACGAGTCAAAAAGAGAGCTGTGAAAATATTTACAGACCCCCTCACATCTTGGACATAAACTGTTTCAACTTCTACTCCCAAAATGACGCTGTAGAACATCAGAACAACTAGACACAAGAACAGTTTTTTTCTCAAATGCCATCACTCTGCTAAACAATTAATTCCCTCAACACTGTCCAACTATTTACTAAGTCTGCATTTCTATTACTATTACTCCTCCCATCCTTCTTTTCACCCATCCCCCTCCCACTTACGACTGTATGACTGTACCTTTGTTGCATGTATCTTTATGATTTATATTGACTATTTCCTAGTATGATTTGATTGTTTATTGTACCCTATGACTATTATTAAGTGTTGAATCTTATGATTCTTGACTCTTAATGAATGCATTTTTTCTTTTATGTACACTGAGAGCATATGCACCAAGACAAATTCCTTGTGTATCCAATCACACTGGACCAATAAAGAAGTCTCTTCTCTTCTCTTCTCTTCTCTTCTCTTCTCTTCTCTTCTCTTCTCTTCTCTTCTCTTCTCTTCTCTTCTCTTCTCTTCTCATTCATTCATTCATCATTATTTCCTTTTTTTAATTCTGCTCTGGATGATTTTGTTGGCCCAAAGCTGAACATCAAGGCTGCAAGCTATTTATTTACCCAATGGTTTCTCACTCCCTTCCCCCAGCGGTGAAGTAGGGAGGGAGAGAGGCCCTTCCCATTTCATATGTTGCCTTCCACGAGTGTCATTCATGACTAATTTGCCAGAGTCATTTGCTTTGAGCATCTGTTCCTCCCCGATGGAAAACAGTGCAGGAAATAGAATAAGAAACTCTTCTCCCAAGCAAAAAAAAATGTTCTGGTTAATCATTGCAGAAGGAAATCACAATCTCAGATCAATTTTTTTTTTTTTAAACCAACATTTCTTGTTAAGAAAATAAAACACAACTCTTTTCCCGTTTCCATGCATTGGGGTTTGGGAGGGCATCCTTGACGTGCAACCTAATAGGATTGTACTGCAATCTTGCTATCTTTTGTTATGGATTTTAAACTCAGGGAAGAGATGCAATCTTGCTAATACAGATCCTCCTGGACATATGACCACAGCTGAGCCCCATTTTTTTGGGTCACTAAATGAAACACTTGTTCAGTGAATTTTACGACCTTTTGTGCCACAATTGTTAAGTGGATCACTGCAGTTGTTAAGTTAGTAAAATGGTTGTTCAGCGAATCTGGCTTCCCTGTTGTTTTTGCTAGTCAGAAAGTCACAAAAGAAGGATCACACAACCCCAATTCACTGCAACCCGTCATAAATATGAGTCAGTTGCCAAGTGTCCAAATTTTGATCACGTGACCAAGGAAATGCTGCAGTGGTCTCTACCAATCTGCTTTCCAATTCTGTTCTCCTGTGCAGGGCAACAAAAGAAGACCCAACTGATCAGCTGGGACTCGGGAGGTGGAGAATATATGGGGGCAGGGCCAGTCAGAGGTGGGATTTCCCAGTTCTCCAAACTACTCAAAATTTCCACTACCGGTTCTGTAGAACCGGTCTGAACCTGCTGAATTTCACCTCTGGTCCATACCACTGGCATAGGAGGCATATTTAAAGGGAAACATTTGAAATAAATTTCCTAAAATAGCCATGGAGGTTGACACCGCAACTCCAAAGAGTTTCCCCGGAGTCCTGCCATATATCAATGTCAGGAGAATGAAATATGGTTCTTGCTACATTTTGTAATGGAACTGGAATTTAAACATGACCTACTCTGGGGTGGAGGTGAAGTTTTACTTCTTTTGCTATGCAGTACCTGAGCTCCAATGCATATATTTGTGACTTTACAGAACACCTTCGATTCTGCCACCTTCTACTGTCTACATATTAAGGCGAGGCCGCCGTTGTGTAAATCAGATTTTGATCAAGAGGAAAGCCATGCACAATTGCCTTTATTCCATCAGACTCAATTTACATCCCCTTGCAAGCCATTAAGAGGTCTAATCTTGTTTTCCCCGAAATCAAATCCAGAGAATTGCCATGTACCCATTTTTTTTAAAAGGCAATCAGACAACCACATTTCTCATACAAACTCAATTTAGTTTTATTCAAGCTAACTAGCCAATATTCAGGTTTCTTTTAATAAAAAAAAAACAACATCCTTCATTTAAAACAATAATGTTCTGGCATATTCTGCTCTGGATTCAATTCAAGAGGATAGGAATTGAATTATAGTGGTCATCATTAAGCCAGTTCCAATTGTCTTTTGGGTTCAGAGAATCAGATCCCTCTCTTTTGATAGTCTAATCTTTGAATCAGATACTTCGATAAGAAAAAAAAAGAGACTCTGAGTTTAGTCCAAGCTCACTTTATGCTCTGGGCTGAAACTGCCTTGCTAATAAAGAGTTTTGTTCTTTTCATGCTTTTGTTCAAAGAATCAAAGACAATGAAATGTGCCTTCAAAGCTCTCCAGAACTTTTGGAGGTGATTCCATGATGTACCTCTTGTTCTGAACAATATTTTCTTTTGCCTCATATTGAGGTTGTCCATTTGACTCAGAGATGTTTGCTTTGGAGCAAGAATATTTTTTTATATATAAGTTGGTTTACGCCTGCAAACACACTGAACTATGTGTCGTCACCCCAAAACTTGCAGGATAATTTTCTGCAGAATAATTTCAAGGGATCTTTCATGATGGTAGATCAAGTCTCTCTAACGTTTTATAGAACAGATGATGAGGAACACAGAGTAGTAAGAGCAGGTAGTGTTGTAGCCTGCCAGCAGCTACAGAGCTGGAAGCACAGTTGGACAGTGAGGAGACTGGGGAGGAACTTGGGCCAGTCCTGGAGGCTGAGGAAGGCTCGGATGATGGCTCTGTGTCAGAGGCAGAGATGGGGCCAGGGCAGGCTGACAGTCATCAGCTGCCTTTGGAGTCAGACAGCAGTGAGGTGGAGGAGCAGCTGGAGCCAGTTCCCTTCCTGCACATGCGCAGAGCTGCCAAAAAAAAAAAAAGAACAATTATGAACTAACGGTCGACATGGGATAAGGCCACAGGTGGACGGTGAATGGCCCTCCCATAGTGATTAAAAGAAGAGCAAAAGGGGAGGGGGCTTTTGCAGGAAACCAGTTCATTAATTCATTCCAGCCTCGTGAAGATTTGTCTGTGTAACCTACAGACTCTGTGCCCAGCCCTTCCCTGTCAGCACTGTGTGTGGAAATATTTACCCGGCAGCTCTCCAGGCCAGATAAGGTCTATGCTCCTAATTACACCCTTGAAAGATTGTTTGCTAGGCCTTTGGCTGCAGGTGAAGGCTTCACCTTCGATTAATAAAAGGGGTTTTGCCGGGACAAAGACTTGTCTTAGTGATTTTTAAGGAAGTCTAGGTCAGAACAGGAGACTTTTCCAAGTAACGGATTCATCCACAGAGTGAAGCCATTCATAAACACCAATCTGCCACACAAATGTATAAAGATTGTGTTGGCTGGGAATTCTTGGATCTGTGATCCCAACACATCTGAAAAACCTCAATTTATGAGAAAGCTGGTGTAAGAATTTAAATATCCAAGATACAGAAGCTATGCCATTCATGACTCTGACCTTGTTCCCCAGTTGTTAAAAGACAGAAATCTTTTTTATGAAGATACAATCAACTACTCCGGAAATACACTGATCTCCATGGCCATTGCTCAGGTTATAAATGACAGATTTGTCTAAGTTCTCCTCAGAGTTATTTTCAAAGCCAATGGACCAGCAAGGAATCATTCCCTTTCTTGCATCTTTGACTCAGCCGTAGTGGTACCCTGAAGAAATTTAACACCACAGTGTTAGAGAACAGTTAACGCCTTTTGATCTACTCTATTTGTAGTGGGTATCACATCAGTTGGCTGCTGAGCTTCATTTGAACATTTACTATAGCTGGGAGCCATGTAGCAGATAAGGGGCATCTTTGCCCTTGACGCAAAGACAAGGAGTCAGAGCAATCTTCTGAATTCATTCAATTTTAAGGTTGGAAAGGAAGTGATGGAAGAAATGACGCTCCTTATTCCCAATAAAAGAATATGGAAACTCAGAAGAACTGTCATATATGTAATAGCATCCATATACATCCATGTTTTTTGCTGGAGAAAAGTATTGAAAAAAATTTGGAAAGATCATATTGACGATGAAAATAAGTGGTGGCATCTTCTGATAGAGCTGGGAATAATTGACAACAGTAGAGGAAGGATTTGATTATACATTTTGGATTCCAGATTTTTTATGTTCTAAATTTGGAAGCATCCTAGAGGCCAATGAAGGGACTGCACCATAATCAATGACTTTGCTCATTCCCTTTCTACAGCAGTCTTACTCAACCAAGCAACTCTGAGTGGCTCACCTTTCTAAAATCCTAGAACAATTAAAATCAAGACTAATTAAGAGTCTTGAGAACTGAGTGGAGGACATACATCTTCCCTGCTGTTAGTAAGGCAGAATTGTAAAGCTTCTTTTGTGCAGAGATTGACTACTGATCACCACATGAGAATGTCCGTACATGAGTAGCTTTCTTGGTGATAGCATTGAAGTTGTTTGCCCTAGACTTTTCCTACCTTTATTTCCTCGTTCTGAGAGTTCTCACAATAGAAGTGCTTCTTTTGTGTCTTACTGGCCATTTTTCATTTTTTCATCCCTAACCAGGAGGTCCATGTCAGTCAAGATTTTTCGCTTTTAACAGAATAACAGAGTTGGAAGGGATTTTGGAGGTCTTCTAGTCCAACCCCCTGCTTAGGCAGGAAACCCTATCCCATTTCAGACAAATGGTTGTCCAATCTCTTCTTAAAAACCTCCAGTGATGGAGCACCCACAATTTCTGGAAGCAAATTTTTCCCCTGATTAATTGTTCTCACTGTCAGGAAATTTCTCCTTAGTTCTAGGTTGCTTCTCTCCTTGATTAATTTCCATCCATTCTTCTTGTTCAGTTCTTCAGGTGCTTTGGATAATAGATTTGCTGCAGACAAACTCAGAATGGCCTTTCGCAGCCATCCCTTGAAAGGCAGCCATCCAATCTAAACATTGCCAGGTGGGGACAATGAAAGAAAGCTGTCAGGACCCCAACATTCTGTCAAATACTCTTGATGAAGTTAGCAATGATTTTGCAGCTGGGAATGACAACTAGGCAGCTGCCATTAGTAACCAAGACATTAAAACGAAAGAGAAGGAAAGACATGTTGTCTTGCCAAACACAAATGGAATGGAAATGATGGACAGGCTTGATTTAAATACATTCCAAGTATGACCTTTGGCATCCAAATATAGAATTGAGCTCTGCTTAGTCTACATTTCTAAAAATAACTTCTGTGGGTTTTGCTCTGAAGCACCCTTCAGCCAAATCCACCAAGCATCCCAAATTAAGTATTACTTTGAATAAAACCCATCCTATAATATTTCCTCTTCTACCCTTGCATTAATAGCCAGACACCCCAAAAGTGATTTTTCAAAAGGCAGCTGGACTTCCTTTATTTTGCCTGAAGACCTTTAGCTTCTTATCCAAGCAGCTTCTGAAGAAGAAGAGGAGGAGGAGGAGGAGGGGGGGGGAGGAGGAAGTGGAGAAGGAAGACAAGGAGGAAGAAGAAGAAGAAGAAGAAGAAGAAGAAGAAGAAGAAGAAGAAGAAGAAGAAGAAGAAGAAGAAGAAGAAGAAGAGAAGAAGAAGAAGAAGAAGAAGAAGAAGAAGAAGAAGAAGAAGAAGAAGAAGAAGAAGAAGAAGAAGAAGAGAAGAAGAAGAAGAAAATGGAAGAAGCTTCTTGGATGAGAAGCAAAATGTCTTCAAGGAAAAACAGAAACAATCTTTTGGGAAAAAAACAAAACATCTTTTTGGAAAACTATGATCTGGATCTTCAGGGATGGCGCACCCACAACTTTTGAAGGCAAGCCATTCTACTAGTTAATTGTTGTAATGGTTGGGAAATTTAGTTCTAGGTTGCTTCTTTCTTTGATTAGTTTCCATCCATTGTTTCTTGTCTTGTATTTTGGTGCTTTGGAGAATAGGTTGACCTCCTCATCTTTGTAGGCTTTCGAAAGTATTTGGCATTAAGGATATTTTCCCCGGCCTGAATTGTATTATTATTTGGAATGGTTAGAATCTGTCTGTTTCCATAACGAACAACGGTTCAGTTAACTATGGTATTGTCATTGTTAAATGAATTGTTTCCAGTAAACTTGGCGGATCTGCAAGTTAATTTTCTGCAACTGGCTTTGAAAAATGATCAATTAATCCATCCAGTTCATGGCCCTTTTAGATGAAGTTGGTTCTATGGACTAATTGGGTTCTAAACTAATATTGTATGTACCATTGATTTTTTTTCTCTCCTTTTTTTAATGGCCTGGCTTGTAATGTTTTTTTGTCACCTGGTAATTGATTTTTAATGCATAGAGCACTTAGTGTTTAGAACAGGATATGATTACATTACTAAAAGTGAGAAATAGTTTGAAGGAGCTGTGGACCTTTGGCCCTCTACCTTGGTCACAATGCTTCTGAATGCATTCCTGGGAAAGCAGATGCAATATTATCAAACGACTCATAAAGGAAAAAAATACATAACATCATTTTAGAACTATAGGCAGGGGTGGGATTCTACAGGTTCGTACCTATTCACCAGAACCGGTTGTTAACATTCTAAGCAGTTTGGAGAACCGGTTGTTAGAAGAAATTGCTGGCCTAATCCTGTAAGGAAGGCAGGAAGGAAACATTCTGGGCTTGCTTACAGAAACTGCTGCTCCATTAACCCTTATTACATTCTTGGCAGGACTAGACTTCCTGTCTCAGGAACTTCTCTGGAGTTTTTTTCCCCTCCTTTGCTGGTACTTTGCTCGTGTGGAGTGACCATTCAAAGTTACAGTGGCACTGAAAAAAGTGACTTATATCCATTTTTCACACTTACGACTGTTGCAGCATCCCCACAGTCATGAGAGGCCAGGCGAGGAGATGCATGCCTCGATGTGAGTGATGTTGAGTTGGCCACGCCCAGCCAATAACATGACCACCAAGCCACGCCCACCAACTAAGCCATGCCCACAGAACCGGTTGTTAAAAAATTTGAATCCCACCCCTGTGTAGAGTTGTATAAACAGAAGCATAAAACCAAGATGACATGAAGTATTACTACCGCTTTATAAAACCCTAGCAAGACCACACCTGGAATACTGCAACCAATTTTGGTCACCATTACTACAAAAAAGACGTTGAGACTTTGGCAAAAGTTCAGAGAAAAGCAACTAAGATGACCAATGGACTGGAGACTAAAACATGAAGAACGACTGCAGGATTTGGGCTTGGCTACTCTAAAGAAAAGAAGAATTAGGGGTGACATGATAGCAGTATTCCAGTATTTGAGGGACTACCACAAGGAAGAGGGAGTGCAAATTGTTCTCCAAAGCACCTGAAGGCAGGAAAATGAATGGATGAATGGATGAATGGAAACTAATCAAGGAGAGAAGCAACCTGGAATGAAGGAGAAACTTCCTAATAGTGAAGACAATTAACCAGTGGAACTACTTGCCTCCAGAAATCGTGGGTGCTCCATTACTGAAAGTTTTTAAGAAGAGTGTAGACAAGTTACTTATCTGAAATAGTATAGATTCTCCAGCTGGATTAAAAGATCTCCAAGGTCCATCCCAGCTCATTCATTCTATTCTATTGGCAGTTGAGAAATACATGTCTTTTGAGACATGAATGAAAAAGGAATATTATGGAAATGCATGTTAAAAGAAGACAGCTTGGGAATATCAGCTAGCATTTTATGGACAAAGTTTACATTATGTAGAAGTTAAGCATAACAGTGCACTGCTTGTTGATGAAAGAGAGTGCAGCTTTCTTTTTTTATATATATAGACATTCTAATAAAAAGTCCATTAAACAGTTTTGACAGGCTGATACGCCGAGTTGATTTCTAGTGGAAGAAAAATCCATCACATCCTTTTGTTTGAGTTGAAACCTTAACCCCTAAGCCTTGCTCCAAAATAATGGATGAGAGCTTTAGAGAAGGAGGAATCTGATTCTGATGGGATGAATGAATTGCCTTGCTCTTTGCGTTTCACTTTAATATTCTGCTATAAAAGTCTCCCTCGATTCAAGGTTGGCTCTTGGTATCCCAAAAGTGCTTTTTCAAAACTGGACTTCCTTTGTTTCTCCATGAAGATGTTTCGCTTCTCATCCAAGAAGCTCTGCTGAAGAACTAAAGAAGCTTCTTGGATGAGAAGCAAAACTTCAAGGAGAATCAAAGAAAGTCCAAAAGCATCTTTGGGACAACCATGACCTGGAAGAGTGAAAAGCTTCATAGACTTTGCTCTTGATGATCATTTGACTATGTCTGCATAGTCTTCTTGTCTACAATGTAGAAGAAATTGGCCGTCTCTATTGTCTGGAATGGATCTCTCAATTCGTCCAGGAATCCTAAAAGTTCCTAGTGGTTTCCCCTCTAAATATGGGCTGCATATGATTCTAGCTAGCTTTTGAAATCACCCCAAAAAATATGAGGTGGGACAGAGAAGAACTAAGAATCATACAACTCTACTTCTCCATCATTCATTTGTGTAAATTGATTCATTTGTCCAAATCAACCTGGTGGGTTGGTTTTCCACCAGATTTCTCACCAGGTGCAAAATAGGTAATACAAATGGACCAAGTGACATATAGATACATTGGTACATAACATGTGGGACTTTCTATCTGGAGCTGAACTTCACCTTGAGGGTTCTCCTAACATGGTTAATCTTGTTCTAATGGAAATTATTAGCCTGTTAATGTCCTTTCTTTGATATTCAATGTGTTTACTTACAATATGAGGTTCTGTAGTTTTAGAACTGACCAATATGTTGTTGTTGTTGTTTTGAAGTCTACTAGAGTTTCAAGTAGATTCATCGACCCTTGAAAAAGAAAACTTTCCAGCAGTCTCATATTGACAGCATGCCCTTAATTACTACAACAGGGACTGGTGCAAACCTGTCAATATAATTAATAGTAGACTGACTCCCATCTGTTGATGCTCCACTTGCAGCCTTTGATAACAGGGCAATCTGTGCCCCCATAAAAAGTTCAATAAACACAAGGACGTGTCAACTCCATTAATACTTCTTTAGGGATTCATCACAAAAACAGTTAACCAAAATAGCTCTCCACTGCCTCAGTGAATGCATAAATGCTCCTCCGTGGAGTGAATTAACTCAAGTAAACTACATGGTTTGGGGATTGTAGGAGAAGGAGAGGTAGAGTCTAGTAGTGGAGTCAAGAGAGGAATCAGCCTAGAATCCTTACGTTCCCATAAGCAGCCAACGTACAATCCCTCTTGAATTCTGTTGACTCTTATTTAGCATCAATTTAGTGCGAGATTCTTGTGTATAGGTGTGAGCAATCAATCAGCTTAACTGGAATTTAATGCATACTCCCAATTTTTTATGCTTTTGTGGAATGTCTAAAAGAAAGAAGATTTCTAAAAGAAACAGAGGAGGAAAGAACAGTGGTGGGATTCAATTTTTTTTACTACTAGTTCTGTGGGTGTGGTTTGGTAGGCGTGGCAGGGGAAGGATACTGCAAAATCTCCATTCCCACCCCACTCCAGGGGGAAGGTTACTGCAAAATCCCCATTCCCTCCCCATCCCACTAACCTGATTTCCAGCTCCATTCTCCTGTGCAGGGCAACCAAAGGAAACCCAGCCGATCAGCTGGGACTCAGAAGGCAGATAATTAATTAATTTATTTTTATTTATTTATTTTTGTCAATTGCTTACAAGATAATAGGTATAAGTAAAACATAGTTATGAATACATGGATACATATAAGAAAAATAAAATATAAAAGAAACAATAGGACAGGGACAGTAGACACGTTGGTGTGCTTATGCACGCCCGCTACAGACCTCTTAGGAACCCCAAAAACTTTAACCTTAGACTGTCTACTATTGACCTCACCCCTTTCCTAAGAGGTCTGTAGGGGGCGTGCATAAGCACACCAACGTGTCTACTGTCCCTGTCCTATTGTTTCTTTTATATTTTATTTTTCTTATATGTATCCATGTATTCATAACTATGTTTTACTTATACCTATTATCTTGTAAGCAATTGACAAATAAATAAATAAATAAAAATAAAATAAATATGCCGCTGTTTCTGCCAGTTAGATGAACCAACTTTGGTGTCAACATTGCAGCAAACCTTCACTCCGACCAATAATTCCAAGACAGACATCGCTCAAAAGTTCTCCTTTATTGGGATAGTAACTGGAACAACTGGAGGAATCCCGAATCTGAAAATCCCGGGCTTCCTTGCAATAATCAAAACTACAAATCCAACCCCCTACACACATCATCACATCACATGCCCCAATCACCATCCATCCCAACTAAAGACTTCCCCTCACATATACACACAATAGCATGACTTTGAGTTACAAAAAAGAATGTTATTTTGTCTAACTACATATACCCCAAGAACTTCCACCCTCCCACTTTCCCAGGCTCAAAATGTGGCAGCGTGGGAGCATCTGGGTTCAATATGGCTCCCAAAGCTGACATTTGCTAGGACCATAGTTGAGAATTTGGGGAATGGAAGTTCAACGTATCTGGAAGCTGTCCATTGTAGGGAAACTTTGATTGAGAGTAGAATTGCAAAACATTCTGGGAAGAAAGGCTGGAGTTTAATCTCAAAGGTGCTTTTTTTTAAGAGTCAGCTGGATTTTCTGTTTTGTTTTCCCTTTGAAGACATTTTGCTTCTTATCCAAGAGACTTCTTCATCTCTGACTGGATGGTGGGAAATGGAAGGAGTTATGGTCCTTGCAGACAGCTGGTCATTTGGGTTAGTTTGGAGAGACGTTGAGGCCACTTGGAGGATTATCTGTGTCATCAGGTTCACCTGAGGGGTGGAAATGGCTGTGGAGCCTTCTTGGAACTGTTGATCTCAAAGACTGCAACCTCTCTCAAAGACTGCAAATGACCAGCTGTTTACAAGGAGTGTCAATCCTTCCCTTCCCCACCATCCAGTCAGAACCAAAGAAGCTTCTTGGATGAGAAGAAAAATGTCTTCAAAGAAAAAAAACAGGAAGTCCATTTGCCTCTTGTAAAAAGCACCTTTGGCACAACCATGACTTGGATAACTTGAGAATCTCCATAGACATTTAGCTGAAGCTTAATGATGTTCTATGTAAGCAACTTCTACAACAACAAAAATATCATCTCAAGGTAACTGGGTTGTGCAAGATTTCTCTATGGGATATAGTGGGAGTCCGTAATACAAGGTGAAAAATGCCATCATCCTAATAGGCATTAGAAGAAAGTAGAATATTTTCATGAATCTGACATTGCTCATTTCATTTTATGCATTTAGTTCTCCTTGAATTAAAGAGCCATCCGGAGTTTCCATCATACATTTATATACCCAAGCAATATCTTATGGTACTTGCCGCTACGATAAGCCATTTGTTCCTGCTGAGATTTTAATTTTTAATAGCGATATATGTATATATTTAAGGATCACTGCTAATCAGAAGTGGCATAATTACTTTGAGCTTGTGAAGGGTAAATGGTGCAAATCATTATCCTGCCCCATCAATTACAAAATCAGTGCTGTAGATTCAGAACTGGAATCTAAGGGTATCCGAAGAAGAAGCATCCTTTACAGATTTTTCGTCTCGAAAAGAGGGAAAGTTACACATTGCTTTCATTCAATCATTTTTATATTAGCAGCAATCTGATTTTTTTTAATACTGCAGAAACTTTTATGAAGGATGGCAGGTACACCACGATTACTCATTCATCCCTGCACTCTGGCACCTACAGAAGAATTGTTATTTATTAGTTCTGGGCCCCAAATTATTCTCTCTAACTAAACTGGAATAGAACTTTCATCCCTTAAAGATGGCATTTTCCTTCCTTCCTTCCTTCCTTCCTTCCTTCCTTCCTTCCTTCCTTCCTTCCTTCCTTCTTCTTCTTTCTTTCTTTCTTTCTTTCTTTCTTTCTTTCTTTCTTTCTTTCTTTCTTTCTTTCTTTCTTTCTTTCTCTCTCCTCCTTCTCAGTGAAACATAAACAAACTATGGAAAGAAAACCATTGCACCAAGACAAATTCCTTGTGTGTCCAATCATACTTGGCCAATAAAGAATTCTATTCTATTCTATTCTATTCTATTCTATTCTATTCTATTCTATTCTATTCTATTCTATTCTATTCTATTCTATTCTAATGATAATGAACTGTCTTTCAGGTAAGAGTTTTCTACAAAAAAATACATATCCAACCCAGGCATTGAAGGCTATTAAAATGGAGGGTCATTGTTCACGAGCACCCTACACATCTAATATGCATAGTTGAATTTCCATGGCTTTGACCAAGACTGGTAGTTAACCCCAAAGGGAGAGGTCATAAGTTAAGGAGGGCCCACCAGAGAATGGCATCTGATGTGCATCAGAACAATGCATTCATTCTTCACTCAGAAACCAAAATACAAGGGCTTTCTCTGGGAAAGAGGAACAGGTCAAGTCTTAGTGAACATGAGGGTCTGCCATAGTTTGCAGATCACATATGAAAGTATCTTTGTTGTGACGTCATACGACTCTCGCACATTGTGTTTGCTGTGCCAATTATTTTGTGCAGAAGGTCTTTGAGGCCATGTGTAGCCTATCCTGGAATGCACAAGGTTCAGGGTAGGTTACTAAGCCAACGTTGCAACGGCTCATTGTTAGCATCCAAGAACCAACTAAGTTCCTTTGTCATGACAGAGGCAGAACGCCTGAATCATGGGAACTTGACCCAAAGGCTTTTGCAAGAGAATGTGTGAGGATTAGATTGAATGTCCCCAGATAATAAACTTTGCTGACCGAGGTCTATGTAAAATAAAATAAAAAAAATTGACATTCCATCAGTCTGTGACGGCAATATTGCTTCAAAGAATCGTATTCTTGGAAACTTTCGAGGCTCTTCATCTGTTGAACCTAGCAGCGTTTTTACTCAAGGAGGGTAAAGCTCAAAATGCAGCCCTAAAGAAATGACAATGACAATGATGACGGTTACAAACACACTGCAAAATTATACTTTTGCATTGGGTGATAGTAAACTGCCATACATTTCTTTTCAGTTGGGTGCAGATTTCTGAGGCCACCTTACCTTGAGTCTATCCAAGCAGAAGAGGTGTGTTCCTTCTGTCCTACCTGGCTTGTGTTGGCCCAGAACATCAAAATCAATATAATCTGTCTGTCTGTCTGTCTGTCTGTCTGTCTGTCTGTCTGTCTGTCTGTCTATCTATCTATCTATCTATCTATCTATCTATCTATCTATCTATCTATCTATCTATCTATCTATCTATCCTGTATATAAGTGAAATACCACTCATGCTTCATCACAAAATCTCCAGAACCGTAAAGCCTACAAACTTGAAATTTGGCACATATGTTCCTCTTGGCTTATAGGTGATCATTTAGAAATGGTTTTTCAAAATGACTATCAGAGCTTTAGTATTTCATATATTATTATTATTATTATTATTATTATTATTATTATTATTATTATTATTATTATTATTATTATTATTATTATTATTATTATTATTATTATCATCATCACACTCTGATGCTAAGGAGTTCTACTCTCCCTCTCCACCTGAAAAGAAATCTGTCCCAAATGCAAAACACAAGCAGAGGAGTGGAGGTTCAGTTTCAGTTTCACAGCACCAAGCAGCTTTAGTACAGAACAGTTGAGCTAAGCCGCGCCCAGGCTCCTTACTGTCTCCTTGCTCACATAGCAAATACTCTTTCAGTTTCCAAACAGCCCTCAAGTCTCTCATATACTGACAGGATGCTAGCCAGATGAATACTGATGGATGCTGGTAGGCAGAGGCAGAATTTTATCCCCTTTATTTTCCTCCCCATAGTTTCGTAGCGAAGCACGGGTATAGAGCTAGTATAAATATAGAATATTTGTAGACAACATAAAAATCCCAGAACCCACCCACTGTATGCACATGGGCTATGCAAAGATCCACCTGTTTGACGATCCAAGATTTTGTGCGCAGAGAGAAAGGGCTTTGTCTCATTCCATCTTCTGCCTCTGGAACGGCCAGTAGCTGTGGAAGTCTCTCTTGTCAATGTGTGCTGGAGAGAGAGAGAGAGAGAGAGAGAGAGAGCCATTGGAGCAATGTCAAAGACCCTTTCACAAGCCTTTTGGGTTCCAAAGGAAATGCGAGGCAATGCAAAGGCATCAGGAAAGCCAATCAGAGAAGATCGATACAAACTAAAGCATGAATAAAGAGGGAAGGGTCACTTTGCCCCAGGAAGGGTGCATGTCTCTGTGTTGAAGGAATAGGTATTATTTCAGAGTAGACATTTTGTTTGTGCATTGAGCTGGCTCCCAATTCAGACTTTTATCTGAAGGTTCAAGTTTGGGAAAAGTGGAGATGGTTCCTTCCTCCCTCCCCCTCCTCCTTTGGGGGTCCTCGTTCCTCCTCTCCCTTCCTTTTCCTTCCTTCCTCCTCTCCTTCCTTCCCCTCCCCTCCTTCCTTCCTTCCTTCCTCATCCTTCTTCCTTCGTCCTCCTTCCTCCTCCCTCCCTCCCTCCTCCTCCTTCCCTCCCTCTCCTCCTTCTCCCTCCTTCCTTCCTCCTTCCTTCCTTCCTCCTTCCTTCCTTCCTTCCTCCGCTCCTTCTCTCCTCCTTCCCCTCCTCCTCCCTCCTTCCTTCTTCCTTCCTTCCTCCTTCCTCCCTTCCCCCGTTCCTTCCTTCCTTCCTCCTTCCTCCTTCCTCCCCTCCTTCCTTCCTTCCTTCCTTCTTCCTTCCTTCCTTCCTTCCTTCCTCCTCCCTCCCTCCTCCTCCCTCCCTCCTCCCTCCCTCCCTCCCTCCCTCCCTTCCTTCCTTCCTTCCTTCCTGCCTTCCTCCCCCTCCCTCCCTCCTTCCTCCTTCCTTCCTTCCTCCTCCCTCCTGCTCCTCCTCTCCCTCCCTCCTCCCTCCCTCCTTCCTTCCTCCTCCTCCCTTCCTCCTTCCTTCCTCCCTCCCTCCCTTCCTCTCCTCCCTTCCTTCCTTCCTTCCTTCCTCCTTCCTTCCTCCTTCCTTCCTCCTTCCTCCTCCTCCCTCTCCTTCCTCCTCCCTTCCTTCCTTCCTTCCTTCCTTCCTTCCTTCCTTCTTCCTTCCTTCCTTCCTTCCTTCCTTCCTTCCTTCCTTCCTTCCTTCTTCCTCCTCTCCTCCTTCTTCCTTCCTTCCTCCCTTCCTCTCCTTCCTTCCTTCCTTCCTCCCTTCCTCCTTCCTTCCTTCCTTCCTCCCATAAAAGATTACCAAACTATAGACATACATACAAAGAGTTGCTTTCCTTCTTTTATTTGCTTCACAGGACATAAATCAGTTTCTCTCCACGAAGCATTGAATTCTTTCCCTCCTCCTCCTCCCTCCTCCCTCCCTTGTTATTAAAAATATAGAACAAAGTATAAAAAAGCAACAATGCACATACATATATACAGAGAGTTGGCTTTTTTTTGTTGATAGGATATAAATCATATCAATGATAAGGGCAGCCTTCTTTGTTCTTTCCTTTGATAAATGAAAGCGAGGTTTTTACTGGGTAGACTTAACGATCTTGTACCGATGAACCTCAAGTTTCTTCATCCAGTTCTCTCCTCCATTTTTCATTTGTCGATCGTGTCTTGATATTTATGCAAACCGGCTGGGACAACCCAAAAGAAATCAATGCTCCAAACTAGATGGGATCCAAAGGATGAGAATTAGGGATAGACTTGGAAGCTGCCTGCCTTAATTTGACACGTTCCTATTGTGTTTGGGGACAACAACTTAAAAGAAACGGCTGGGACCTGAAGATGCTGGAGCTTCAACCCATCGGGAAGGTGATGTACTGATGCAACCTGAGTAGATTTGCCAGAAGAGAGGAAAAGAAAGAAGAACAGAGGAATCTCTTGTGAAACAACCTCCCGCCGCCCAGTACGCTCCCACAGGGTCGCCCTACTTGGGGTGCCGCCACCTGATCGCTGGCGGCTGGCGGCCCCGAGGGTGCGTGCTTTCTCTGTGGGAGCCCCCTCCCTGTGGAATGATCTCCCCCCGGAGATACGAGCCATGACAGACATCCTGACCTTCCGGCACGCAGTTAAGACCTTATTTTTTAAACAGGCCGGCCTGGCCCAGTAAGGGTCTATGGGGTTTTAAGTTAATAGGGGTTTTAAATTTTAATCTTATTTTTAAATTTTATATTTCCTGGTTTTAAATGAATTATTGTCGGACGGGATGCAGCCAATTTGTATTTAATTTGGTTTTAAATTCTATTTAACTTTGTATTTTATGTATTTATTAGGCTGTACACCGCCCCGAGTCCCTTTTGGGAGAGGGAGCGGTATAGAAATACGATTAAATAAATAAATAATAAAATAAAATATATCAACCTGAAAGCAAGGTTATGTGGATCCAACTTGGGGATGGAGATGGAGGTGGGGAATTCGATGGCCTGGGAAGGATTGATGCTGCTCAAACTTGAGAAAGTAGTGAATATAGATTCCACATCACCGCCCTTTCCAAAGCCTGCAGTGAAAATTCTTCAGCCACCTTAACTGCCTCAGCTAACAGTCCAGGCTGCTAATTGGAGACTTCCATTCCTATGTGATATTTACAAAATTACCGCCCCATCTTGGCATCCTTACCCACCTTGGCAAGAAGCAATGATATTTTTTTATACCACTGATTGGAATCTTGGCATAAAATCTTGGCAAGGAGACACACCACTGGTTCATTGGGGATTTGCCTAAGTACACTTGGATAGATAAATGTTCATCTAAGGGTCCCCGTGATCGCTCGTTGTTGTTGTGTTGGGTTGTTGTTTTTTTTTTTACACATCTCTCTTCCCACTGGGTTTTTTTTTTTAATTTTAGACAGTGGTTTTAGTTCATACTCTTTCCAAGCTCTTTTCCCTCTTCTTTACAATTCTTGGTTACATTTAATCCTTCCGGCTGCCTTCCTAGAGATTATTTCTGAAATGCGTTTGGCAGTAGGTCAAATAGGGTGGGGATTTCTCTCTCTCTCTCTCTCTCTTTCTCTCTCTCTCTCTCTCTGTGAACAATAAAGAAATTCAATCACTGACTGCAAACTGAGCACATTTTATGATTTGTGCGGCACACTAAAGTATGTTCAAAAACCCTGTTTAGGGTTTCTTTTTAAAGCCAGAGAGATAAGGATGCATATGTGTGTGTGTGTGTGTTTATGGGCATCGATCAGGAGTTGAGTGGCAAGCTATCCTCTAAAGCTTATGAATGTCCTGATTGTGAGAAGCCCAAATTTCAAAGGACAGATTGCCTAGTATAAGGAGGTGTGTAAGTGATTGGAATTTCAAAATGCTCCGAAGAGAGATCAGCTCTTTGATGGAGTAATTTATGCACAGGATGGCAGGAAGAGCTGTCGGGGTGGGTCTTGGTCATTGAAAACAGGATTGCTGGTCCTCTTCATTAGATGGTGATTTTTTACTCCAGGGTAAACATCCGTTTACAGTTTCTTCCCTCTCAAATATATCATTGGTCCAGCCTGAAACTATGATTGTCGGCAAGTAGCTCACGGGTGAACGACAGCACAAAAATGTCAACAGTTTCAAAAACATGAAACTGTATATAAGTATAAACTGTATAAAAGAAGTGGAAAGCACAACATTTCAGCAAAAAGTGGATTAATAACACAGAGGGGGGGGGGAGAGAGAGAGAGAAGGAGAGAGAGAGGAAAAAAGAGAAGAAAGAAGAAGAGGAAGAGAGAGGAGGGAGAGGAGGAAGAGAAAGAGGGAGAGACAGAAACGAGAGAGGAGAGAGAGGTGGTAGAGAGGAGAGGAAGAGAGAGAGGAAGAGAGAAAAGGGAGAAAGAGAGAGCAGGAGAGAGGAGAGAGAGGGAGAGAGAAGAGAAAGAGAGGGAGAGGAGAAAGGAGAGAGAGAAGAGGGGGAAAGAGAGAAAAGGGAGAGAGAGGTGGGGAGAGAGGGCAGAGAGGGGAGAAGAGGAGACAGGGAGAAAGAGGAGAGGGGGAAGGGAGAGAGAAAGGGAAGAGAGAGCGGGGAGGAGGGGAGAAGAGGAAGGGAGAAGAGGGGAAAGAGGAGAGGAGATAGAGAGAGATGGGAAAGAGAGAGAGTAGAGGTAGCAGGGAGAGAGAGAGGGAGGTACAGAGACAGAGAGAGAAGAGAAGAGAAGAGAAGAGAAGAGAAGAGAAGAGAAGAGAAGAGAAGAGAAGAGAGAGGGAGGTACAGGGGGAGAGAGAGAGAAAGAGAGAAGAGAAAAAGAGAAGAGAGAGAGAGAGAGGGAGAGGGAGTGTTCCTTAACTTAAAAATGGGAACCAGTTCTCTAAGAAGGGGATTTAAACATTTGGAACACGCTGATGTTAAGAAACCTCAAATTTAGCAGTAGGAAACATTTTCCCTTGGGGGAAAAAACTGTCAGGGTTTATGTGCCGATAAAGGACAGGGTTGAAGGCAACAGTGGAAACACCGGCCCTAAATTGACCTGGATCATCGTGTTTTTTATTACTTTCTGCTAACATTTTCTCTCTCTTTCCATGTTGTCTTCCTCCACCCAAGACATCTGTCACACGAAGGGCAAATCTCTGTTTTTCTTATTATTATTATTTTTGCTAGAAGCCTGAACTGATTTCTCACAGACTTTTTTTGAAAGGAGGCCAAAAGGTCCCCAACTCTTTTACTGAGGATGTCCAGTCCATTATATGGCTTCACACAATTTGGAAGAAATTATTTGAGACTAGATCGATACCTGTGCTTTGCTACAAAGCTATGTGGTTGGGCTTAGTTTTTGGAGAGGAAAATAAGGCGGGGAGGAGAAATTCTGCCTCTGCCTACCAGCATCTATTCATCTGGCTAGCGTCCTATCAGTGTGTGAGAGAGTTGAGGGCTCTTTGGAAACTGAAAGAGGATTTACTGTGTGAGCAAGAAGGAGATATCAAGGAGCCTGGGCGTGGCTTAGCCTAACTGTTCAATACTAAAGCTGCTAGGTGCTCTGAAACTGAAACTCCTCTCCTCTGCTTGTGTTTTGCATTTGGAACAGATTTCTTTTCAGGTGGGGAGAAGGAGTAGAACTCCTTAGCATCAGAGCCTGTTAATAATAATAATATAGGAAATACTAATGCTCTGATGGTCATTTTGAAAAATCCTTCCTTAGTGAGCACCTAGAAGCAAAGAGGAACATACGGGCCAAATGTCAAGTTTCTAGGCTTTACAGTTCTGGAGATTTTGTGATGATGTGTTAGTGATATTTCAGATAGATAGATAGATAGATAGATAGATAGATAGATAGATAGATAGATAGATAGATAGATAGATAGATAGATAGATAGATAGATAGATAGATAGATAGATAGATAGGATAATCAGAAGTTGTGTCACGGTACAGCTTGCTTCTAATAAGGAGAAAGTCCTGTCTCTTCGGTTAAGTCAATTGGAGGCTTTCTTAAGGTTGCATCTGGTCCACAACCAGACAATGTACAATAAATAATGAACTCAAAACCATGGACATTTCTCTTGAATTTCTTTATGCATTTTTGCAATAAGCGCTCAAGTTTTCATACTGTACTAAGTAAGCGTCTTCTATCACTCAAAATGAGGTTGCTTCATTATTCATGACTTTTAATAGATGCCAAAACTTTAAGCAGAGATGAAATAAATTCTACTCTTGGAACATTATGCCATGCCAAGTGTTCTCATTTTCTCTGGAAGTTTTCCAGAGACTGTCATTTTTCTTCTTGGTTCATAAGATACCTCCATGGAATATTACACTCTTTGTGATGCTTTTAAACTCCCAAATACATTCTTGGGACATTTGATTTGTGACCTGAGTTTCTGTTCAAGTTCTTCTTTATTTTCATTTTTGAGGGTTGGGTTGGGGGAAGGAAGATATGAGATGAGAAGCTGAATTTTCCAAGGTTTGAGACGCAGGGAAGAAGTAACATTGAGATGATCGAAAACAGGAGATCAATGCAATCCTGTGGAGGTTTGAAGTTAACCTTATCATGTCTCAGCAGATAACAGCATTTGGCTAACCTTGTTTGGACTTGAAACAATGAGTGATGAGTACCAGAGAATCCTAACATCACACTGGGGAAAAAACAGGGGGAAAAATAATGGCAAATCATTTCTGTACGGCTGCCAAGAATGGCTGCATAGACCTTCCTGTGAGGTCATCAATACTGTACATAGCCTTGAAGGCAACTTAACTCAATTAGTGATGATTGACCCATGACCTCCCCTGGAAGTTGGTTCCAAGCTTTCCACTACTCTTTCTGTGAAGTCATGTTTTCTAACTTTGAACCTCCCTCCTGTCACATTGAGGTTGTGTGTTCTTTTGCTCTGCTATTTCCTCATGAATTCCATTTTTTTTTTACTTTGTACTTTGCTGATGAGGTAGTCTTGAGTACCATATCTTGAACATCTTGAAAAACACAGAAAGAGTTCAGAGAAGAGCAACAGAGATGATTAGGGGACTGGAGACTAAAACATACAATGAACGGTTGCAGTAACTGGGCATGGCTAGTCTAGGGAAGAGAAAGACCAGGGGAGATAGAAGAGTATCTTCCAATATATAAGGGGCTGCCACAGAGAGGAGGAAGGGGTCAAGCTATTTTCCAAAGCCCCCGAAGACCATACAAGGAATAATGGATGGAAACTGAACAAGGAGAGATTCAACCTGGAAATAAGGAGAAATTTCCTGATAGTGAGAACAATCCACCAATGGAATAGAAGTTGCCTTTGGAAGTTGTGGGAACTCAATCACTGGAGGCTTTCAGGAAGAGATTGGACTGCCATCTGTCAGAAATGGTGTGGGGTCTCCTACTTGGGCAGGGGGTTGGACTAGGTGATCTACAAGGATCCCTTCCATCTCTGTTATTCTGTATTCTGATGTAGGCACCTTTGGTTGATCTTGAAAAGAAGTAGCACACACACACACACACACACACACACACACACATACAATGTAGAAGAATAAAGTAAGAAGCTTATTGCCAAAAAAACTGCCCGGCCATGATCAACTAATAATATTTATTTGATTGATGACCAGCATGTGACTAGGAGGAATTTAGGCCATCTGGAAGGACATTTTCCTGATGCCTTCTGATGTTGTTCAGTGCCTTATTGTCAGGTAAGCATAGTATTCCGACCTCAATAACTCCATTAATGCTCTGTTTTGTATTTGCTTTTCAATTGTTTGTATTGCGTTGTGAATGATTTGAATCACCTATTTATGTCTTGTAAATATGCCTTGGTTCACACAGGGTGGAAAGATGGTGGGTAGGTTTTGATGCATAATCCAACCCCATTTTACCTGTTGTGGCACAGTGGTTAGAATTCAGTATTGCAAGCTAACTCTACTCACTGCCTGAAGTTCGATCCTAACCGGCTCAAGGTTGACTCAGCCTTCCATCCTTCCAAGATCAATAAAATGAGGACCCAGATTGTTGAGGGTCAAGAGGCTGACTCTGTAATCTGCTTAGAGAGGGCAGTAAAGTCCTATGAAGTGGTATATAAATCTAAATGCTATTGTTCTTGCTATTGCTACCCCATTGAATATGTTGGGTGAATCCAGTCAAAGTGAAGATTTAAAGAATTCCTGTGAGATTCCTGTCCTTGTCTGCTTCTCATACTTTTTCCCATTCCATGTGAATCTTCTCCAAATACATTAACTCGAAGGCAGATTTGCACCAAACAAGTAAACCAGTCAAATAACTGGGCTTTCTCCTTGAAAAAAAATCTGCCTTGTGTATCACACCTCAGAGCTGCCTAGTTATTGGGGTAAGCATTCAACTGACAAAGCAGAGCCTCAATTTACAGGTTGCTTTGATCTAATTAAGGCATTCCTAGCAAAGATGCATTTAATCGTACCGTGGGCATGAGCCTCTGTAACCTTGCCTTGTCTCAAAGTACATGTCAATCTGTGTTTAATTGGATGCTAACTAGACGTTGTCTAATATGATGGCTGTTACGACCTTCCTTTGGGGTATGGCAAGGAAGAGGTGGAAAACAATAGTTAGTATGTCTTTGACTAATGGAGGATCATGGTTGGACTCGCCATCCTATCTCACCAAGAGCAAATTTCTGGAAAGGATAACAGGAGAGACTGTTTCTGTGATGGTTGTGAATGGATGTAGTTTGTTGGTTCATTGCATTCTTTCCGTATCTTTTTATTTAATTATTTAATTATAAGAATACAACACGGTACAACTGATCTGGCATTACAATAGTTATAATGGCTTGGTGGGTGTGGCTTGGTGGGTGTGGCAGGGGAAGGATATTGCAAAATCTCCATTCCCTCCCCACTCCAGGGGGAAGATTACTGCAAAATCCCCTCCCCTCCCCACCCCACTAACCTGCTTTCCAGCTCTGTTCTCCTATGCAGGGCAACCAAAGAAGACCCAGCCGATCAGCTGGGACTCAGGAGGCAGAGAATAGATGGGGGCAGGGGCAGTCAGAGGTGGGATTTGCTGGTTCTTCAAACTACTCAAAATTTCCACTACTGGTTCTCCAGAACTGGTCAGAACCTGCTGAATACCACCTCTGCATAGATGGTACATAACCATTAAGGGGATCACATTCCTCTTTTGACCCACCTCGGAAGGATGGAAAGCTGAGCCAACCTTGAGCCAGTCAGAATTGAACTGCTGGCAGTGGGCAGAGTTAGCAATAGCACTTATACTTTACATATCGCTTCACGGGGCTTTCCAGCCCTCTATAAGCGGTTTACAGAGTCAGCTTCTTGCCCTCAACATTATGGGTCCTCATTTTACCAATCTTGAAAGGATGGAAGTCAACCTTGAGCCTGGTGAGATTCGATCTGCCAAATTGCAGGCAGCCGGCAGGCAGCAGAAGTAGCCTGCAGTACTGCACTCTAACCACTGTGCCACCCATGGCTCTTAATAAATAAAGAGACTTGCTGGAAAAAAATGATGCATCGCAATCCATCCCAAAGTCTCCCTTACAAAGATAATTCAGAGAGGGGGAGGCTCTAATGCATAATGACATTCCAAGGAGGTGACTTGAATCAAATCAGTTCTTTATTATGTTCCTAACCTTGTCTAGGAAAGGTGGACTGATTCTCTGAACCAAAAAACGTCCAGGTTGTGGATCACGACTGGCATTTCCAAGCTGTGTGTCCTCCCTTGGTCACACCAGGCGTCATTAAGATGACTCTTTAATAGGTCAAGTCGATTGCCTCAAATTTCAATTAACGCCGCCTTCAGCTTTTTAACTCTGCTGAGTTCTCTCCCATCTCTTCAATTATTAGATTCATTTTGGTTGTATAAGCCGAAATCATTTCTTGCAGCATGTGGCAAATGAAAGCACTTTAGGGAAAAAGGGGGAAGAAAAGGAAAAAAAAAAAAAAACCCTACCCAAAAACCCAAGGACATCACTAATGATGACTGGATTATGCAAAACGCCCTGCACCAGAAAAAAAAAACAATGTTTATTTGAGTTTAATCAAGGAAATCATCAGCAGAAATGAACTGAAATGGCACGGAATGATAATATTAAAATGAAAGGGTTTATTTATTGTAATTCCAGACATTAATGCAGCAAGACACAGGAAATTGTGTTCTTCTTTTTTTAATGAACTCTACTGCTGCAAATGCATAAAACTCTTCACTGGTTGCTATGGTCTACTAAAAATTGCCACCTCGTTTTCAGCCGTTTGCCACAAGCTGTTTGCATGTCATTTCTGGATCAAGTAACTCTTGAGTAAGGATATGAAACAATATAAATCTTGCAATTATGGTGTATCTTTTGCTCTTCATATGCCATTCACCCCAGTCTTTTGTCTCACTGGTTTTGATGGCGATTAGAGGGCTGGAGGCTAAAACATAGGAAGAACAGTTACAAGCCTAGGGTGTGCTCAGTCTAGTGAAAAGGACCGGAGGTGACACTATAGCAATATTCCAATATTGGAAGGGCTGTCACAGAGAAGACAGGGTCAACCTATTCTCCAAAACACCAGAAGGCAAGACAAAAAGCCACGGATGGAAACTCATCAAGGACAGAAGCAACCTAGAACTAAGGAGAAATTTCCTGACAGCTAGAACAATTAATCAGTGGAACGACTTGCCTCCTGAAGTTGTGGATGCTTCCAACACTGGAGGTTTTGAAGAAGAGATTGGACAACCATTTGTCTGAAACTGTATAGGGTTTCCTGTCTTAAGCAGGGGGTTGGACTAGAAGACCTCCAAGGTCCCTTCCAACCAGTGGTGGGATTCACATTTTTTTACTACCAGTTCTGTGGGTGTGGCTTGGTGGGCGTGGCAGGGGAAAGATACTTGTAAAATCTCCAGTCAGAGGTGGTATTTGCCGGTTCTCTGAACTACTCAAAATTTCCACTACCGGTCTAGTCAGAACCTGCTGAATCCCACCTTTGCTTCCAACTCTGTTTGTTTTACTCCAAATTCTTTGCAACTGTTAACCTGGGCCATTGCTTCAGAAAGCAAAACACAGCAGAACTAGCAAAACAGACCAGTTAAGTTTGTGGCTCAGTTGCAGAATGGTTTACAAGACCAAAACCCCTTCACAGAGGTAAGCTGCTTTATAATTGCTTCCAGTATCTTAATCTTTATCCCATAAAATACTGGCACTGCACAATTTTTGTCTGATCTCCCCTGGTGTTGTACCTTCTCCTGGATTCCCTTGCTGTGATTTAATATGGTTTTTATTTCCCAGTGATTTCTCCTTATTTAAAGAAAATGATAACCCTGTTTGCAACTTTGATCCACGGTGTGAGAATGATGTGGAGATTATTATTATTATTATTATTGTTGTTGTTGTTGTTATTGTTGTTGTTGTTATTATTATTATTATTATCATCATCATCATCATTATCATCATCATCATCATTATTATTATTATTATTATTATTTTCCTCAATCTTTTCAGTCTGTGTGAGCAATATTCAGATGGAAGCTGAGTAAAACAGAAGACACTGCCTCAAAGGTGGCTTTGAAACCAAAACACAAGTTTATTGTGATCATGGTCCCAAATTTTAGCATAGTCATTTAAAAAAAAAAAGAGCTAAAGGAAGTGAAATAGTTTTGGAGAAACATAAATGATGAAGCTGTTACTACTGTTTACGTCACAGTTACAAAGATGGTGTTGTAACTGTTGAGTAGCTTGTGCCAAATGGCGTCCCCCAGTCAGATGTGAAAGATCGAAATTACATATAAGTTCCAGTTCAGAAGATGATAAAGGTAATGACAAAGATAGAACATAGAATAATATAGTTTCAAGGAATCTATCTATCTTCTATGCCCCACAATTTTCCACTGTAACTTCAGAACTTACATCTCAGAGTCGCATAAACTAGAGACAGCAGTGACTTTTAGTTTCATAACTGTCACAAAACAATTCTTGGCTGAGAAATCTTAATTTTCTCCCTATTACCCTGTGGCCAATTAGTGCTGCCATTGAGCTGAACGAGAGGTCTTGGAATTTTTAAAAACAAATAGCAAACCAGAGATAGCAAGACTTCCCCAGACATCCTTCATAATTTAATTGCCATGTTATGCCACTGAGATATAATGAGACTTATCAGCTACATTCAAAGCTTTTGATTTCACTATTAACTAAAATGTGAGATAAAAAAGAAATGGAATTTCTATTTATAGGTGGGGCAGGAGGGAGTTGAAGCAATACTAGGACAGTGGAAGGCATTTGAAGACAGAGAAGGAAGCAAATGGCTTTCTCTCAAATGAATTTCTCCAGGAAATGGGAAAAAAAAATACTTCTCAATAATAAATTCTCAAGGATCATGGGAAGACTTGGCCCCAGATGAAAAAAAAAACAAAAACAGTGTGATCACATACAAACTACCACTTCATCTCAAAAATTCATGAACACCAGTCTATCATGGGCATCATTTTCTTCTTTGAAATAATTCTGAAAATTCTTTTTCCTTAATCAATCTGAATGAGAAAAGGAATACAGGAGATCTGATTGGATCAATAGAACTTTATCTTATCCAATCAGTTTCTTGAATTATGTTGGCTCTCTGAAGGATTTTTTTTTTGAGGGGGTGGGTGGGATCCTATTGTTGCTGATAACAGAATAACAGAGTTGGAAGGAATTTTTGAGATCTTGCTCAAACAAGAGGCCTTATGCCATTTCAGACAATTGGTTGTCCAATCTCTTCTTAAAGTCTCCAGTGATAGAATCCCTCAACTTCTGAAGGCAAGTCATTCCACTGGTTATCCCAAAGGAGCTTTTTCAAGAGGCAACTGGTTTTGCTTTGAAGACATTTCACTCTTCATCCTTGAAAAAGCACTTTTGGGACAATCATAGATGTTCCACTGGTTAATTGTTCTCACTGTCAGGAAATTTCTCCTTAGTTCTAGAATGCTTCTCTTCTTGATTAGTTTCCATCCATTGCTTCTTGTCCTGCTTTCAGGTGCTTTGGAGAATAGGTTGAGTGTGGTCCTACGTATCTCAACCAATGGACATTTTGGGGAAAGTAGATGGAAATGAATTGAATTCACATTTGAGTGGAAAGGAACTAAGCTACCTGCCAGGAACGGTTGAAAAAGAACCAAATCCGTTGATGAACTTGTTCCATAGTTTTTAACTATAAATCTGGAGTTTGAGAGCAAGCACATTCTTTGTATCAAATTAATATTCTCACTTGCATCTGTGTTTACCTAATTAGTCTGGAGACAGAGATGTGCTAATGAGAAACATTTATAAGAAAGAAAGGTCTGCTGAAGAGTATGCTAAGCCAAATTCTAAATGAGTTACCCATTTGTTTACGGGGCAAAGCTGGCATAATTAATGTGGGGAATGCCAACAGGAGAAATGAGTGGGGAGGGATTCTCCTGGGCAACCAAGCATTTTGTACGTTCAAGTGAAAGTAAAGTTCATTGTATATTTCCATTCCACCTCTTTTTCTGCTGAAGGTTCCAACACAAAATCATCATCGTCATTCGAGCTATTGTCTTCCCACTGCACAATGAAGGCCTCTTCCGTAAAATTTCCAACCAAAATGGTCTTTCGCCAATTGGGCCTGCTATATTGGCTGATGTCATCCGTCCATCTTGTTTTAGGTCTCTTTTGTGGATGCTTTTGATCAACTGGGATCTGTTCTGTGACTGCCTTCCGTTCTTCTTGCTAGGTGACCAAACCATTTCCATTTCAACGTATGCCAGCAAAATATGGAGACTAACCTCACAATCAAGGCAAAAGCTACAAGGGGCGCAAAGAACCATGGAAAGATATATGCTCGGTATCGCAAGACAAGACAGAAAGACCTGCAGTGGGATCAGAGAACAAAAAAAAATAGACTATGCCATCAAAAGAATGAAAGAATTGAAATGGAAATCGACAACAGGAAATATCTCAGGAAAAGAAAATAGATTGAGTTGACTTTCTTGAAAGTGGTAGATGAAGTTACTATCCTTGTTGGCTTTCTGTTATCTTAGCTTGTTTTTATTTATTAGGAGATTTCTCCCAATAAATTTCTTCCAGGTTTTTACTACTTCCTTCCATAGTTTTTATAGTAAAAACTAAGAATAGAATAGAATAGAATAGAATAGAATAGAATAGAATAGAATAGAATAGAATAGAAGGGACCTTGGAGGTTTTCTACTCCAACTTCCTTCTTAGTCAGGAAACCCTCTACCATTTCAGACAAATGGTTATCCAATCTCTTCTTTAAAACATCCAGTTTTGGAGCATCCACAACTTCTGGAGGTAAGTTGTTCCACTATAGAACAGGTTCGTCAATGGATTTGATTCCTTTTCAACTGCTCCTGGCAGTTGAAAATGGTCTATTGGCCAGACCTTTATTTATATTTATCCCACCTTTATTAATTTGATGAATAACTCAAGGTGGCAAACATACCAAATACCTTTCCTCCTCCTATTTCCCCCACAACAACAACAACTCTATTAGGTGAGAATGTGTGATTGGCCCAACGTAGCTGTCTTGTCAGTCCTTCTTGGGAAGTTTCCTCCGACTGCTTATGCAAAGATAACATTTTTCATTTGTTTAAGGAGAAGGAGGAGTTGGAAACTCCCAGAGCTCCTTTAGACCTGAAGCAAGATTCAGAAAGTGTGGAGGCCTTCAAAGCCTTCAAAGCAACCTTTTCCCACTTCAGATTCTTTTCCTCAACCCCATGCTCCATTATTCCTTACAACACGTTTTAAAATCTCTCCCAAATGGAGCTCAGTTCCCGGTGAGTTCATGGGTACATTCAGCAATACAGAAATTGCTTCTCTGTCTCCTACCTGTTATTCTCTTCTTCCAGGAGGTGTCCCGTCAAGTACTAATTATTTCCAACTCTGCTAAGCTTCTGAGCTCAGACAGGGTTGGTGAAGTGTTGCAACCTGCAGCGACAGAGAAGCGTTCACCGTGCAACACACCAAGTCATTAAGATCACTGGTTTCTCTTCGCAAACACATCCAGTCTTTACAGGCCCCTTTCAACGGAACATGTCTTCAGAGACAATTACTACGGTAACATTTGGGACACACATCTATCAGAGCAAACCAGATGCAAGCTTACACCTGTTTTTTTTTTTTTTTTTAAGAATTGCTGCTATTGTTTTTTATATAAAACGCAACTTGTTTTACAAGAGTCTGTTTTACGAGAATCTCCTTCTATTATGCCAAGGCAGGATTTCATACTCCAATCTGTTTCCCAGAGCAGATGGATCTTAAAGCATTCATTTTTAGATTTCATTTAGGACATGAGCAATATGAGTCTATCTTCTATCCAAAGTGAACTGCATTAGATGTGGAAACTTAGATGTATTTTTCTAATTCTTTAATGCCTTTGAGGATACATTCTTTGGCAGAACAAAGTTTTTATCTTTTTTAATCCACTTTCTTGGAATGTATTCCTGGGGTTTTAACAAAATCATTTGTGGGTGCTAATTATGTATTTATTTCTGAATAGTACATCTATCTATCTGTCTGTCTGTCTGTCTGTCTCTCTCTCTCTCTCTATCATTATCTATATCTATCTATCATCCATCCATCCACCTGGATAAACATTTGTCTGAAATGATATAGGGTTTCCTGATGAAGCAGGGGGTTGGACTAGAAGACCTCCAATGTCCCTTGAAACTATATTGTTATATGTTCTATTTTTGCCATTGCCATCATCATCTATTAGATGATGATGAAGACAGACAGACAGACAGACAGACAAACAGACAGACAGATAGATAGATAATGGATGATGGATGATAGATATAGATGATAGATGATGATAGATAATAGATGAGAGAAAATAGATGATGGATGGATGGATGGATAGATAGACAGATAGATTTTTTATAGAAATGTTTTTTCCTGCAATATTCTATTGATGCTCATAGTGACAAATTCCTTCAAACAGAGGGAAGCATTTGAAAGTCCTCAGGTGGGCCTACATCTCTTTGATCTACGATGAGATGACACAATATTTTAGTCCAAAGAAGCAGCTTCAAAAATCTTCCCTAGTAAATTGATACAGAGGAAGCAAAAGGTTGACTGCCTCTACCAAGAAAATATTCCACCTCTGACCATGTTGTTCTTCTCCAAATCCATAGCAAAACGATACCTCAGAGAGCTCAAAATTACTTTCCTTAGTTCTTTTAAAACAAATCTACATTTCGGGGGTCTAACTGCAGCTAAAGTGAGCTGTAAAAGCCGTTCCACTGTAATTAATGGAGGGAATCAGTAGCAATATTTCTGCTGATGACAACTGCTAGGAATAAATTTCTCTTCCCTCAGCAAGTAAAAATAAAACTGAAAAACTCCATTTGCAGGAAGCTAACTTATCAGGATGAAAGAAGGGTTACCTTCCCATTTAATTGAAGGATTTTTAACAGGATGCAGGCCAGGATTGAGGCCAACATTCCTGTTGCTAAGTGGGGCATTTGTTGAGCGCGACTTGCCCTCCTCCGACCTTTCTTGTCCTGTTTGTGAAGTGAACCATAGCAGTTGTTAAAGGAGTTGCACGGTTCGGAAGTGAGTCTGATTTTCCTCCGTGTTGACTTTGTGTGTCAGAAGGTCTCCAAAAGGGAATCACAGGACCCGGGGACACTGCAACGGTCATAAAGGTGAGTCATTTGCCAAGTGTCTGAATTTTGATCACATGACCACGGGAATGTTGCAATGCTTATACGTGGGGAAAATGCCCATGTCACTTTTTTCAGTGCTGTTGTAAATAGAGTAGAATAGAGTAGAGTAGAGTAGAGTAGAGTAGAGTAGAATAGAATAGAATAGAATAGAATAGAATAGAATAAGGAATGAATAGAATAGAGTAGAATAAGAATAGAATAAGAATAGAGCAGAATAGAGGAAATAGAATGAATGAATAGTATAGAATAGAGGAAATAGAATAAGGAAAGAATAGAATAGAATAGAATAGAATAGAATAGAATAGAATAGGGAATGAATAGAATAGAGTAGAATAAGAATAGAATAAGAATAGAACAGAATAGAGGAAATAGAATGAATGAATAGTATAGAATAGAGGAAATAGAATAAGGAAAGAATAGAATAGAGTAGAATAGAATAGAATAGAATAGAATAGAATAGAATAGAATAGAATAGAATAGAACAGAACAGAATAGAATAGAATAGAATACAATAGAATAGAATAGAATAAGGAATGAATAGAGTAGAGTAGAATAAGAATAGAATAAGAATAGAACAGAATAGAGGAAATAGAATGAATGAATAGTATAGAATAGAGGAAATAGAATAAGGAAAGAATAGAATAGAATAGAATAGAATAAGGAATGAATAGAATAGAGTAGAATAAGAATAGAATAAGAATAGAACAGAATAGAGGAAATAGAATGAATGAATAGTATAGAATAGAGGAAATAGAATAAGGAAAGAATAGAATAGAATAGAATAGAATAACAGAATTGGAAGGGACCTTGGTTAGAGACTATTCCTATTTTTCGCTTCTCCTGTCCTCCTTGGCTCATAGCTTCCCAATAGTCTACAGTGAAATTTTCTTGCTTTTCGCATAAATTCAAGTTATCTCTTCCTGGGTAAGATGCCAGACATTGAATTGCAACCATCCTTCCCTCAATATTGTAAACTGAATAGAATAGAATAGAATAGAATAGAATAGAATAGAATAGAGAAGGAAGGAAGGAGAAGAGAATAGAATATAGAATAGAGTAGAGTAGAGTAGAATAGGAATGAAGAATAGAGTAGTAGAATAGAATAGAATAGGAATGAAGAATAGAGTAGAGTAGGGTAGGGTAGGGATAGGATAGGATAGGATAGGATAGGATAGGATAGGATAGGACAGAACAGAACAGAACAGAACAGAACAGAATAGAATAGAATAGAATAGAATAGAATAAATATTGGAATGAAGGATAGATAGGATAGGATAGGATAGAATTAATATTGGAATAGAATAGTATAGAAAATAGAATAGAGTAGAGAATAGAATAGAAATAGAATATAGAAAATAATAATAGACTAGACTAGATTAGAATAACGGAAGGGACCTTGGAGGTCTTCTAGTCCAACCCACTGCTCAGGCAAGAAACTATTTCAGTATATACCCACTTTGAACGATCACTAGAAATGGAATAGAGTCTTCTGCTTGAGTAGGGGGGTTGGATTAGAAGACCTCCAAGGTCCCTCCCAACTCTTGTTATCCTGTATTCTGTACTAAACGAAGTCTTGTAAATCCAGGGCTATTTGTAATTTTTCCTCCTTAAATATATCTGTTCCGAATCTGGAAAGTTTGACAGGAATTGGGTTTCTAGGCAAATCTGCCAGCATCTTACAACACACACACACAGACACACAGACACACACACACACATACACAGACACACACACACAAGTCCTGGCAAAGAACAGGCTCACACCAAATGAATAATAGTGTCAGGAATTCACATTATTCACTCCGATGAAGGAATATGAGCCGTGACTTGTGGCTGCGATCGGAGAGACAATGAGGTCATTTGTCAACAGGCAAAACCTCCCGTCACGAAGGAGCCTCTGCCCGTCTATCGCCCCATCTCTTAATTGAACGATATTAAAAGCTGTATTCCTTGGTACTAAAAGTCAAATGTAATTATCCATATATACATAAAAGCGAAAGGCCACTCACGCATCATCACACAATCTCCAGAACCATAAAGCTTACAAACTTGACATTTGGCCCGTTGGTTCCTCTTGGCTTCTAGGGGCTCACTAAGAAAGGATTTTTCAAAATGACCATTAGAGCATTTAGAGTATTTCCTATATTATTATTATTAACAGGCTCTGATGCTAAGGAGTTCTACTCCCCCTCCCATCTGAAAAGAAATCTGTTCCAACTGCAGTTGAGCTAAGCCACGCCTAGGCTCCTTGCTGTCTCCTTCTTGCTCACACAGCAAATACTGTTTCACTTTCCAAATATCCCTCAAATCTCTCACGCACTGACAGGACGCTAGCCAGATGAATACTGATGGATGCTGGTAGGCAGAGGCACAATTTTTCAATATGTATATGCATGTGTGTGGGTGTGTATATGTATGATATTTAGGTTTCTTCGGGTATTTTTCCACGTCTTAATATTTGTGCTTTTATTATAGCAATGTTTATATAAATATTAAGACGTGGGAAAATGCCCGAAGAAACCTAAATACCATACATGTAAATACCATACATATAGCTGATTTGGAGGAGAACCAGTGGCCTAATGGCAATTACAATTGCCTCACATATAATACTTCCCTGGTTCGAATCCCTGTGCCATCGTAAATCTATTTCGTTCCTTCCCTCATTTCATCCTTCCTCGTTGTTGTTGGGTTTTTTTTTTTTTGTATTCCCCTTGTAGTGAAGGTCAACAGCGATGTTTATGGAACATGGCCATTCAGAACCATAGAAAAAGGAAAGTTGTGTTATAATTCGATACAACCACACGGCCATCTTTCCCACGACCTTGCCCTGGTTGTTTGGTTGTCTCGTTCAATTACACTATTATCCTCTGATGCCTTGACATCCTTTCTCTATTCTTAATTTTTTTTTCCCAGCGTGAGGAGAAAACATAAACCTCATTTTTTGCGAGAGAAAAGGAAAAAAAGGATTCCATGTTCAATTCTATTCAGAAGCACATCTGACTTAGTGCTACGGTTTATATGTTTTATTTAGTTCAGCTTGTCAAGCATGTATGAGAAAATAAGCATAAGTATGAACACAACATATAAACATATAAGTATAAACAGGGGTATATACTGTATATACGTAATAAATGAGTACAAATAAATGGAAACAGTAGGACAGGGACGATGGGCACGCTGGTGCACTTATGCATGCCCCCTTACAGACCTCTTAGGAATGGAGTGAGGTCCACGATAGACAGTTTATGGTTTGAGTTTTGGGGGTTTGAGGATGTCACAACAGAGTCAGGTAGTGAGTTGCAGGCATTAACCATTCTGTTTCTGAAGTCGTTTTTTCCGCAATCGAGTTTGGAGCGGTTTACTTTGAGTTTGTATCTATGGTTTGCCTGTGAGTTATTGTGGTTGAAGCTGAAGTAGTCATTGACAAGTAGGACGTTGTAGCAGACAATTTTGTATACTAAGCTTAGGACAGACTGTAGGTGGTGTAGTTCTAGGTTGTCCAGGTCCAAAATTTCAAGCCTGGTGGCATAAGATATTCTACTGCGAGCAGAGGAGTGTAGTACTCTTCTCGTGAAATACCCCTGGACTTGCTCAATTGCATGAATGTCCATTATACAGTGTGGATTTCAGGCAGATGAGCTGTTGCCAGGAGACGCCAAGGTGGATCTTAATATCCATGCCATTAGTATCTTTGCTTTCTCCACTGTAAACAAAGGATGAACTTTGCTTTTGTGAGAATGACCTTCATAAGATCAGGTGCAAAGTTGTTTCTCAATTGCAAAACTCTTCTCAGAACACACAAAAGACCCTAATACCCTTTCAGGCAAATGGCTGTCCAATCTCTTCCTAAAAACTTCCAACAATGGAGCACCCACAACTTCTGTAGGCAAGTTATTCCACTGGTTAATGGTCCTAGTAAAGATACTTCCATTCAAAAGAACTGAATACACATTTGTTCACTTACTCCTTCCCACTCCCTCCCTCCCTCTCTCTCTCTCTCTCTCTCTTTCTCTCTAGTCTAGGGAAGAGAGGGACCAGGGGAGACATGAGAGCAGTCTTCCAATATCTGAGGGTCTGCCACAGAGAGGAGGAAGGGGTCAAGCTATTTTCCAAAGCACCCGAAGGCCAGACAAGGAATAATGGATGGAAACTGAACAAGGAGAGATTCAGCCTAGAAATAAGGAGAAACTTTCTGACAGTGAGAACAAGCAACCAGTGGAACAAAAGTTGCCTTCAGAAGTTGTGGGAGCGCCATCACTTGAGACCTTCAAGAAGAGATTGGACCACCATTTGTCAGAAATGGTGTAGGGTCTCCTGCTTGGGTGGGGGGTTGGACTAGACAACCTACAAGGTCCCTTCCAACTCTGATTATCTGTTTATCTCCCTCCCTCCCTCCCTCCCTCCCCCCTCCCCCCCCTCTGTTTCTCTGAAAGAAGAAACTATAATGATCTTTATCCATCCCCATCAGCAGCAAAGAACACTTGGTGGACACGTATGAGTATCATATTGTGATATAGCAGGTTACTAATGTAATGCGATGCTCCTGATTGCTATTGAGTATATTACATACTCTTGTTTTTTTTTTTTTAAGAGGATCAATAACCTAACCATATGTCAGAAAGGGGGAAAAAAAACCACCTACTTCTGTTCTTTTGAATTAAGCAGGATGTTTCGCTGGTCAATACTGTCATTTTTTTTGTGGTTCAAACAAGGAATGATGTTGATACTGCTGTTATTGAGCTATCGATTGACCTAAGGGTTCATCCAATGTGATTTGATTCTGTGGGGTTTTGTGTGTGTAGATGTTCTTGCCATCATAAAGGTCGATAACTTTTGTCATTTCTGAGATCATCTTCCAACAACGCTGCTGAATTGGTGGCCCAGAATTGGTACAATCTTGCATTTTGGACAGGAGAAAAACCTTTAAAAGCTACTGCAGACACCCTAAAATAGGTTCAAGAGTCTTTTGGAAAATGTACAGGAGTCTCTTCTCACTAGCCTCCATGTGGCTCTTGTCTAGCCAGCTTTATATTATTAATCCCCAAGTATGAAGCCATCAAGAGAGGCTACAACATAGAATAATAAAGTTGAAATTAAGGACCTGGAGACAAAAACATATGAAGAACAGTTGCAGGATTTTGGTAGGATCAATCTAGAGAAAAGAACGACAAGGAGGGACATGAGAGCAGTATTCCAGCATTTGAGAAGCTACCACAAAGATGAGTGGGGACAACCTATTTTCCAAAGTCCCTGAGGGCAGGGCAAGGAATAACAGATAGAAATTGATCAAGGAAAGAAGCAATCTAGAATTAAGGAGAAACTTCCTGATAGTGAAGACAATTAACTAGTAGAACAGCTTGCCACCAGAAGTTGTGGGTGCTCCAACACTGGAGATGTTTAAGAAGAGACAGGACAGCCACTTGGTATGAAATGGTATAAGATCTCCTGTTTGAGCAGGGGGTTGGACTAGAAGACCTCCAAGGTCCCTTTCCAACTCTATTCTGATTGATTGAACTTGCTTCTCTTCCCCGGAGTTTTTAGGAACAAATTGCATGTTGCTAAATTAACGTCTCCAAGACAAGATACTTCCAAGAATGCCGAATTCACCCGCATTACCAAGCCACAGTTGCAGTCTATGATTGTTCTTAAGTTTCAATCTCATTCTATCCAGATGTAATTAGTTTGCTATCATTGGATTTGCACCGGAGGCCTTTTGCTAGAGAGAGAAGACCGGTAAAATAAATAAATGTTAATAGAGTGTGGGACACACATCGCCTGAGCTCAGAAAAAGGTTTATTTTCTATTTTGCTCTAGGATATGTATGAGCAAACTGTGAAAGGAGAACAGATCTAGGAGGTGGGTATTTATAGCCTGGTATTCTCTTCCTAGCAATTTCCTGTGAAGGTAAATTACACTGAGTACTGCATTTGACCTCAGAGTCTTTCTGATTTCTCCATCAAACCCTTGTGTTCTGGCATGCTGTTCTCCAGGTAGGAAATGTTTACCTTGCAGTGTAACTTGTTTTCAAGCTGCTCACATTTCCTGCTCTGTTCCACTCTGGCAGACATAAAAGAATTCCGCATTTTGCTTGGGTGCCCAAGGAGAGATGGAAGAAAGCTTAAAACTCTTAAAGGTGGGGGGTGTCACTGGCTTGGCAAGACCTGAAGTGAGGAGAAAGGAAACATCGTGGCAACCTGCATTTGAGCACAAAAAGAGAGAAGAGAGAGAGAAAAGAAAGGAGCGTATGGAGTCTGTGCCTGTTTTAAGGAAGAGGAGGAGGAGAAGCAGGATGGAAGAGAGAGAAGGAAAAGGAGGAGGATTGGAGAGAAGGAGGAGGAGAATGAAGAAGAAGAAGAGGAGGAGGAGGAGGAGGAGGAAGAGGTTGGGGAGAAGGAGAAAGAAGGAGGAGGAGAAGAGGAGGGGAAAGTAGTAGTAGGAGGAGGATGGAAATGAGAGGAAAAGGAGAAAGAGGAGGGAGAAGGAGAAAGAGTAGGAGGAGAAGGAGAGAGAGAGAGAGGACGAAAGTAAGAAACAGTTACCATTTGGGCATTAAGCCATTTAGCTGGATTACATTTTGTCAGAATATCATAGGTGCCATTTATGATCCAAAAGCTTTTGGTTGATAGAGGTAGATGACTACAAAGGAGAATTGGTGCATCCATGGAAAAAAGCCATGGTTTAGCTGTTAGAGACCTATCAAGCTTGCTCACATTCATGGAGAATTGATCCCAGCCCATGTTGATCATACTGAAATAAATGAACAAATGGCCTCAGGAAATGGTCCTTTTTGAAATGGGATCTCTTGGTTCCAATATTCCTCTGGTAAGAGGTAGAGAAAGTGCTCAAATAACATGGAGAGGGTCATCTGTCAAAGGTGTAGATGTTTATCAGCTAGGTTTAGAATTACTCAGGACTCAGGCATGAGATGTTAAATCCTATCCTATGCTGTCCTGCCCTTCCCTGCCCTACCCAACCCTACTCTACCCTACCCAATCCTGCTCTACCCTACTCTACCCTACACAACCCTACTCTACCCCACACAACCCTACTCTACCCCACACAACCCTACTCTACCCTACACAACCCTACTCTACTCTACCCTACACAACCCTACTCTTCCCTACACAACTCTACTCTACCTTACACAACCCTACTCTACCCTACCCAACCCTACTCTACCATACACAACCCTACTCTACCCTACACAACCCTACTCTACCCTACCCAACCTTACTCTACCCTACCCAACTCTACTCTACCCTATCCAACCCTACTCTACCCTACACAACTCTACTCTACCCTACCCTATACAACTCTAGTCTACCCTATCCAACCCTACCCTACCCTACCCAACTCTACCCTATCCAATCCTATTTTATCCTATCCTATCCAACCCTACTCTACCCTACACAACCCTATGCAACCTTACCCTATCCTATCCTATCCTATCCTATCATATCCCTATTCTATTTTTATCCATCAATGGGATGGGACATGTTGGAGAACTACAGCTGAGTAATAGTTTTCAACCCAACTATGGAATTCTGATTGATATTGAGATGGTGACCAGGCTGACATTCACCTCACCTAACAGATTTTTTTTCTGATTTTTATTACTTTGCCAGAAACAAATGGTCCATCCAATTACTTGGAGTGACCTCAAGTTCTCTTATAAGAGAAGGAGAGAAGGGAAAAATCCTCTCTGTGACATACACAATTTCATAACCGCTCTCAAATTAATCATACCTACTGCCTCTGGGAAAATACCCAATGAAGTAAAAAAGAATGCATAGATACAGCTGTAAATCTTGAAAATAAATCTCAAAGGTGCTTTTCAAAAGGCGACTGGACTTTCTTGTTTTTTCCTTGAAGATGTTTCGCTTCTCATCCAAGAAGTTTCTTCAGGAGAACTGAAGAAGCTTCTTAGAAGAGAAGCAAAACATCTTCAAGGAAAAACAAAGGAAGTCCAGCTGCTTTTTGAAAAAGCACCTTTGGAACAACCATGATCTGGAGGACTGAGAATCTCCATAGACATGAAAATAAATATTCCAAATATTGTCCAAATGGGTGTCTGGAAGTTCCTAAGTAGAATAGAATAGAATTATTTTATGGGCCAAGTGTGGTTGGACACACAAGGAATTTGTTTTGGTGCAAATACTCTCAGTATACATAAAAGAAAAGATACATTTGTCAAGGGTCAAGTAGGAGATGGCTTATTGGTCACTTTTCTCTGTTTTTTTTTTATTTTGGGGGGAATTTGACCAATTCTACATGTGTGGATTGATGCAAATGTTTTTTTTTAAATCATAATAGCATTATTTAGTTGCTTCATTCAGGTGGGTGGATGAGATAGGAAGATTTTGAGTCTCTGTTTGCGTCGATCCCCTTTACAAAAATCTTTGCTCTTGCTTCCAAATCCCCAAAGATTCACCCAGTTCCATCAAATTCAAAGTAATTGGCTGAGATCAAGACTTGGTAGATCACTTCATTTTGGGATTGCCCAAAAGTTGAAAGAACGTGGAAGCGTATCACCATTTTAGGTACCTTCTTTTAAAAGTGTTTCCCATTTATCGCTATGTTTTGTTATTGAAAGCCGATGAAAAGGGATGGTGGTGGTGGGGGGATCTAAAATAGGTATAAGACTAGATCAAGATAAGTCCATTATTCTCTGCTTTAATTTTCTGACTCGGTGCTTCGGTAGAGAAAGAGGTAAATTCAAATTGAACACAAACCTCAGCAGTCCTTGAGAAAAAACAGCCGGGATGGATAATGAACTTAATTTATAAACTTCAGGTCACGATGAATGTATAATGAACGCATTGTAAACCAGCCTTGCTCCTCTAGTTTGTGCTGAGCTGCACAGGAGGAAGTGGGGAAAGACACTTGCAAATTCAAAACAACTTTCTGTGGACTTTTGGGCAGGGGACAAACTGAAGGTTCGTCAGGAGAGCCCCAGATTTCACTATGTCTGTTCCTTATATGCAAAGACCTCCACTCTCTTTCCCCCAGCTAGGCACCAGATTCCTGCATTCACCCTTCTCTCTTAAGTTATTGTATATTTCTTGGGGTTTCACCCCACCCCTTTCCATGTATATGTGTACATCCAAAGTAGACTGTAATGTTTCTTTGTGTCATATATGTGTGTATGTGGGTATATTGCATAATGGTTATCTTTTGAGAGCTGAATGCAACGAAATTTCATTTTGATGAATGCTGATTAGTGTACATTTAAAGTAACAACAAAGTTTCTATTCTATTCCATTCCATTCCATTCTACTCTAATTCTATTCTATTCTACCCTACCCTACCTGACTCTATATTCTATTCTGTTCTGTTCCGTTCTGTTCCGTTCTGTTCCGTTCCATTTAAATTCTATTCCATTTAAATTCTATTCTATTGTATTCTATTCTAATTCTAATTCTATTCTACTCTATATTCTGTTCCGTTCCATTCCATTCTACCCTACCCTACGCTACCCTACCCTACCCTACTCTATATTCTATTCTACTCTACTCTACTCTACTCTACTCTACTCTACTCTACTCTACTCTACTCTACTCTACTCTACTCTACTCTACTCTACATTATCTGGAATTCATGGCCTTTGAAGCCACTTGTTCACTTGTTGGTAGCTGGCATTTTAAAGCTTTGTTGATGTGACTTGTGAAGTTTTGATAATCTTATGACTCTCAAAGACTGTTTCTTCTTTGACATCTTCCTCCACCTCCCAATATCGGTGCCACAGATTGTCAAAATCCCTACCGGATCATGTTCCTCACGAGGCCTAGGTTTTTAAATATTTTTCTTTTAATTCATCTTTCTCAACTCTCAATATCTTCCTATCCTCAGAAAGTCCCTTTCTGATTTCTCCTAACTCTTCATTCTCCCATCTGTAGAGATTCTCAGTCCTCAGGTCATGGCTGTCCAAGAAGCTTCTACAGTTCAGCCTGAATATTGCAACCTTTCCCTTCTGTTCTCCTTCCATTCTCAACCATTCAATCAGAACCTAAGAAGCTTCTTGGATGAGAAGTGAAATGTCTTCAAGGAAAACCCAAGAAGGTCCAGTTGCCTTTTGAAAAATCACCTTTGGGTCTTGGTTCTCCCATTTTTCAATTTGATTTTTCATAGTCGTCTCCCGGATCTTACACCATGAACTGTTATTATTTTCCTGCTCTCCATCATGCTTGTTAGTTTATCCTAGCTCAGTTTCATAAACTGGCACCCTGGACCACGATGTCTGCGAGCTGATGTTTTAACACAACTGGGTTTTCAACTCCCAGGCTGACTCAAGCGGAGCTGATAAACTGATTAGCTATATGGAATTAGGCATTGGGGGAAGAAAAATTGATTTCTTTCAATAAGGAACCAGGAAGATGTAGCTGCTGTGGCTTAGTTAGCTTCTTCACTCCTAGCTATAAATTTCCTTTGGGATTTCAATCAAACCACTTTTACTCCAAAAGATTTTTAAGAAAAAGGTTTTTCTCATCCACTGTTTGACTCCCAGCCAAAAGACAGTCAGAGCATTCCCTGACTATGATATTGTGAATAAAAAATTCAATTAAATGAAGAATCTTTAAAACCAGAGCAAAGCTACATGGTCAACTAATCTAATACTACATTAGTTTCATAATTGGTAACATTGTGGAAGATGAATATGGCCTGTATTCCATAGGGCTGGAATCTATATGAATTGAACCATAAAAGAGCGTTTTGAGAATCTCATAAAAAAATTTCTTTGCACTGAATTCTTCTTTGTACATTTGCTTTCCTTCAGAAATAAAACCCAATAGTTTTTTTTTTAAATCTGAGTTAAAAATACAAGATTCCCATAAATGAAAATGCATAGTGTACTGACAAGCTTTGAATGTTTAAAACTGAATATTCACACCTTCCTTCTTGATTAAAGTGAAGCAGATTAAAGGAAAATCTGCAGAAAGCACTCTTGTCTTCATCTTTGATTTGAAATAATATATATTTATTCACATCTAACTTTTTATTTCAACAAAATATTTACATGGCTTCTAAAATTAGCCTAGCAACTAAAAAGCAGATTTCCCCCCCCCCCCCTCTGGCAATCATTTATAACATACATCTGGTCTACAGTAAAATAATAATAATAATCTAATGCAAACCTGAATTTCTTTTATGTGACTTTATATCTAGATGGTGAAAAAGAGAACTGAGAAAGGAAGATTCTTCACACATGTTGATTAATGTTTCTTCTATGAGTTAATGGTATCTTGGATTTTAATTTCATGTTGGTTGAATAATAGAAGAAGAAAGAGAAGCAGAAGGAGAGGGGGGGGGAAGGAGGAGGAGAAGGAAAGAGAGAGGAGAAGGTGAGGGAGAGAGAGAGAGAGAGGGAGGAGGAAGAAGAGAAGGAGAAGGAGGAGAGGGAGAGGGAAGAGGAGGAGGAGGAGAAGGAAAGGGAGAGGGAGGAGGAGAGGGAGAGAGAGAGAGAGGAGGAGGAATAGAAGGAGAAAGAGAGGGAGGAGGAAAAGGTGAGGGAGGGAGAGGGGGGAGGGGGGAGAAGAGGGACAGGGAGGAGGAGGAAGAGAAGGAGAAGGAGGAGGAGAGGGAGGAGGAGAAGGAGAAGGAGGGAGAGAGGGAGAGGGGGAGAAGGAGGAAGAGGAAGAGGAAGAAAAGGAGAAGGAGGAGAAGGAGAGGAGAGGAAGAGGAAGAGGAAGGAGGAGGTGGAGTGTCTTAGAACAATTTTGGTTCAATTTCATGTACTCTAGATATGTTGGACTTTAACTCTCATAAAATAAATAATGCATTTTGAAGGACCCCAGCCCAAAAATTCTGCACCAGAATGTAATTTAAAGAAAATACAAGAAATATGCAATTGGTTTAAAAAAAAAAAACTGCATGTAGGAGCATGCATGCCAGATGATTAAATACTTGTTTACTTCACGTGGACAGATAATCCTTGTTTGCTTAATTTCATATATAATGCACGGAATGCCTTAATTATCGGCATTTATCTTTGCCACAAACTCAAGCCGCTGCGAAGTCACCATTTTTGTTCATTAAAGGAGTTGACGAGGAGTCCTTTAATGAGAGGGCAGAAATTCCTCAGTAGGTTACGTCAGTTGTAGCTCAATGGGCAGGAACTATAACAGTATTAGCTATAGAGCGTGACAAGACTAAAATATCTTCTTTAAAAAAAACAAAAACTAAACAGGCTTCTAAGACTTCCATCCTCTGCAGTTTTATTGGAGATGAAAAATTATTTAATGTGGATGTTGGGTGGTATGAAATTGTTTTTATCAATGTAAAGTCTATGGAGGTTCTCAGCCATCCAGGTCATGATTTTCCCCAAAAGTACCTTTTTCAAAAGGCAACTGGACTTTCTTTATTTTTCCTCGAAGACGTTTCGCTTCTCATCCAAGAAGCTTCTTCAGTTCTGATTGAATGGTGGAGCACAATTGCAACACAGCCCTTTCAGCAGCTCCGAGTAGGTTCCCCACCTGTTTGCACTCTTATTCAGGTGAATCTGAGGGCACAGATAAACTTCTATATCACCTCAATGACTCTCAGAAAGAGGGCTGAGGACCAGAGGACTGCATGGAATATAAATCTTTCCATTCTCCGCCATTCAGTCAGAATGGAAAAAGCTCCTTGGAGGAGAAGCGAAACGCCTTCAAGGAAAATCAAGGAAATCAGAATTAGAAAGTTCTTGGATGAGAAGTGAAACGTCTTCAAGGAAAAACAAAGAAAACAGAACAGAAGAAGCTCTTTGAATGAGAAGCGAAACACCTTCAAGGAAAAACAAAGAAAACAGAACTGAGGAAGCTCCTTGGATGAGAAGCGAAACATCTTCAAGGAAAAACAAAGAAAACAGAACAGAAGAAGCTCTTTGGATGAGAAGCGAAATGCCTTCAAGGAAAATCAAGGAAATCAAAACTGAAGAAAGTTCTTGGATGAGAAGCGAAACACCTTCAAGAAAAAACAAAGGAAACAGAGCTGAGGAAGCTCCTTGGATGAGAAGCGAAACATCTTCAAGGAAAAACAAAGAAAGTCCAGTTGCCTTTTGAAAAAACACCTTTGGAACATCAAGAACCAACCTTGAATTTGGGGAGACTTTTCTAGCAGAATATTAAAAGGAAAAGCAAAGGGCGAACCCACTCATCCGATCCAAATCCTTTTCTAAACACCTTCGGGACTAATGTAGGTGAAGTCAGTAGAAAGGAAAATGGAATCCTGGATAGGATAAGTTGAGTTTGGGGATAATAGAGAAAAATATTAGATCTCTCTCTCTCTCTCTTTTTATAACTGCTTCTTCTTCAAAAGACAAAATGCTCCCAAATGCATCCCGGAACATATGAGACCATTTTCATGCAGAAGTGAGAAAGTTTAATAAATCTCTAATTAGGCCCATAAGCTCCGTGAATTGAGGCAGAAATTGGATTATTTTTTTTTTTTGGTGGGGGTGAAGACTCAATATATGATGGGGTTTCTTTTTTCAGTCTCACACAATTTTAATGAAAAATTCCCCAATGGTTAAAGAGCCATCAGTGGACCAATTAAAGCAGAACATTATGTGAAGGTTTCTTTTATATCGCACTTCCACAGTGGGCTCCGTGTGGGTGGCTAGGAAAGGGACAAGAAGTCGGTTAAGAAACTGGCACAGAGAAAAACGTCCAGTGAGGTCGAAAGAGGGAAATGTTCGTTTCTGTAGTGGCAGAGTTCGTTCTCTTCCTGTAAAGAGTCCTCAGTCAAACGCCAGAAACTTTAGACAGGACTGGAATTCCAGAATATGTTGCTTGAGTAAATAAACAAAACTCCTTACCTCTCAAAGGTGGAAGACAAAATGTGAATCTAAATGTCTTCCTTCCTTCCTTGCCTCCTCTCCTTCCTTCCTTCCTTCCTTCTTTCCTTCCTTCCTTCCTTCCTTCCTTCCTTCCTTCCTTCTTTCCTTCCTTCCTTGCCTCCTCTCCTTCCTTCCTTCCTTTTTTCTCCCTCCCTCCCTTTATCATCTCCTTTCTTCCTTTCCTCCCTCTCTCCCTCCCTCTTTTCCTCCTCTTCCTTCCTTCCTTCCTTCCTTCCTTCCTTCCTTCCTTCCTTCCTTCCTTCCTTCCTCCTTCTCCCTCCCTCCTTCCTTCCTCTTCCTTCCTTCCTCTTCCTTTTACTTCCTCCTCTCCTTTTTCTCCTTCCCTCCCTTCCTACTATCATTCCTTCCCTCCTCCTCTTCCTTCCTTTCTTCTCCCTCCCTTCCTCCTTCCTCCCTCTCTTTTTCTTCCCTCCTTCCTTCCTCTTCCTTTTACTTCCTCCTCTCCTTTTTCTCCCTCCCTCCCTTCCTACTCTCCTTTCTTCCCTCCTCTCCTTCTTTCCTTTTTTCTCCCTCCCTCCCTTTTCATCTCCCCCCTCCCCCCTCCCTTCCTTCTTCCTTTATTTTCCTCTCTCTTTTTTCCCTCCCTCCTTTCCCTCCCTCCTTAACCAGCTTCATTGATGGCACCAGAAGGGTCTTCTACTTAGGTCAACATTATCTGGGTTGGAAACTCCAGAAAAATTCTTCTCAGCTGATGCTTTGCAGTTCCTTAAAATGCCCAGCTTCATAACATCAGTTACCACCAGTTATGATTTAAACGAGAGAGGAAAAACTAAAATAAAAGTGAATTTGGTTTATTGAACTAAGTTGCCTTGCTCTACTGATCTGGAACTGAATGTATTTTTCTAACTGTCTGCTGTTATCTTTTTTTTTAATTGGTCTTTGTTGATTTTTATAATTGCTTTTACCCTGACTTTCTTATTAGGTTTATTGCAATATTGATCTTTTGTTTCGTTTTGTTTTCTAACATTGATGTTCATTGTATTTCATCTTCGGCTCTCTTGAGCATTAGAGACAGAAAATGAAATATAACAATTAAGAGCAAGACAGAAAGTGTGTGTGTAAGAGAGAGAAAGAGAATATCTGTACTTTTGGTAGGGATAGGAGAGAATGAAAATTCTATATCTATTTTCAGCTCAGTGACTAGAGATTTAGAAGGAAAGGAAGGAAGGGAGAGAGGAAGAGAGAGAGGGAGAGGGAGGCAGGAAAGAAAGAAGGAAGATGGGAGGGAGGGAGAGGGATGCAGGCAGGCAGGAAGGAAGGAAGATAGGAGAGAGGCAGGAAGGAAGGTGGAAAGGAAGGGAGGGAGGGAGAGGGATGCAGGCAGGCAGAAAGGGAAGGAGGGAGGGATGAAGGAAACTCCTGGGTGCCTTTGATGTGGATTGAACAACACGGTATCTGTCTCAGATCTGAACCTTCACTGCATCATGCTGGAGAAGTTGAAAAGAAACAATAGATCCTCAAGATTTGGAAGTAGCAGCCTTGTGAACCGAAGTAGGTTGTGAAGGAAGAAGTGGGGAATGACAATATAAGACTGAAACAGTTCTCTGAAGACAGATGCGATTTTCAGGTCACAAGAAGGTGAGATAAGGACACTAAGTTAGAACATTGTGCTTCTGTCTGCGTGCCGGGCTTTAAAGGAGATTGATTGGGTCTCATGGCTCAGAGTTTTCACCATTGTCTTCTGCTCCCACCCACCTCTTGGCCTGGAAGAGACACTCATAGAAATTGATCCCTTCTGTTGTTTTTCTACTGAATTATTGACCCTTCCAAATCTCCTAGATAATATTCCCTCAAAAGAAGCCAGGTGACAATGGAGTCTTGAATGTCCATTTGTCTCTTCTGGTATTTTATTTTATTTTTAATTCCCCTCTCTGCCAAGTGGAAAGAAGGGATGATATCGAATGCTTTGTGAAAATGTGGAGTTTCTGACAGATTAAAGGTCTCCTCATTGTTAGAAAGTCTACCTTAGGAAGGCAACCATAATTCATGTGAAGAAAATACAATTGTCAGTCCTTGATGTCTGCAGAGAAATTTCTTGCAGGTTAGCCATGGCATGGGTTGATGGAAAAGGAAAGTTTGGTATAAAAGAGAGTTACGCAACATGAATCCCAGTATTGTGTAAACATCTCTCCCCATCAAATCAATCTCTGTATTTCTACAAGTCCAAGGAAATTGATTGTGTGTGGAATGGAACAACTTGGCATGACCCACTCACCATGGCCAAGTTGCCATGGGACAACTTGTTGTGGCCAATTTTCCACAGGAGAACTCACTGTGGGACAATTCAACACAGCATAACTCAGTTGAGTGTGGGACAAGTTGGCCATGGCAAGTTGGCCATGGTGAATTGGCCATGGCTAGTTGGGATAGCAAATTGACCATGGTGAGTTGGCTGTGGTGAGTTAGCCATGGCAAGTTGATCATGGCAAGTTGGCTGTGACCAGTTGGCTGTGGCAAGTTGGCTATGGCTAGTTGACCATGGTGAGTTGGCCATGGCGAGTTGTCCTAGACTCAGTTATGTGGCTATGAGAAATTTGAAAACTGATGTTTCTCTGTCTTTTAATATATTGCTTTTCATTGAATAATATTGTTGTATTTTGGATCTCTTCCAACCTGTCTACATACATCTCAAATAGCACCATGTAATTCAGAATGTTGAAGTCTACTTGATGACACTTTTGAATGATGAGATTTTTGGAAACATCCTCTTGTCCTTGGTCTCTATCCAAAGTGGCTCCTGGACTCTGTACTTGCAACACAGTGTGAATTTTTCCTCTCCTATTAAAATTGTCCCAACATGAGTCATCTTTTCCTTGCTCTCTTGATGCTTCATCCTCCCCTCCACTGATCATCATAGCTTGAAGGACGAGAGATGAAAAGATCTCCTCCTCTTACTGAAAAACAAAAGATGGCTCTCCATAGATATATCAAATAATATCTCTATGCCATTCAAGAGAATTCATCCCAATTGGCATTGAAAAGAAGTCCTGAATGATTGACCTCAATGAATCCAGTCAGTATATCAGGTGGACCTCTAAGTAACTGATCAATATTGGCAGTCAATGAAAGTCAGTCGCTTTAATAGAAAGGTGTTGGGCACACTTTGAACTATAGATAGCAAGCTCAATTTAATGTGCAAACTATCACTGTTTTATTTCGTTTGTCCAAGAGAGAATTAGCACTTTTTGATAGGATACATTTCATATATTTGTTGACTGAAACATTAGAAAGTATTTTGGACATCTTCTAGTCCAATTCCCTGCCCCACACAAGAAATGGACAATTCCTGTGAAGAAGAGGTCTAAACAGCTCTCCCTTTTATGGTTCTTTTCCCCTGATGTTCCATCTTTTGGAAGCGCTTTGAAGAATACTAACCCTATCTTCTAATTTCTCCATGACCTCCTTCAAGATGACAGTTCTTCTAAGAAACCAAAGCCATTTGGGCCAGAACTATCTTCATGATAAACCTATGTTGTGAAAGATAACACCTACATTCTTTCAATAAAATTATAAATATTCAGTATCCATTTCTTTCCTTAGCTTTTCTAGCCTCCGGACTAAGCGCAAATCTTTTATCTAGTTCCTTCCTTACTTAAAATAAACCATCAGGTTGCATAGATTTATGGGCTTCCTGCTAAGCCAGCCTTGTTGATAGTTGTCTCTAGAGAAACCAAGTAGAAGCCAAAGCTTCAGCTCATTGCTTCCTCTGCCCAGTTCACCATCCTCAACTTGATTGGAATTTCTTTTGGGTAGACTGAGAAGTTTTTTAAAAAAAAAAATCCCAGAAGACAATGCCAAACAGTTTTTATCTTGAGTCTACTCATGTCTATTTGTCACTAGATTGAGGTCCTAGGTTTGTTATTAGATTCACATGATGGTTTACTTATTTCAACACTAGCTCGATACCCATGCTTCGCCACAAAACCATGTGGTAGGGCTTAGATTTGGAGAGGAAAATAAGGGGAAAAAATTCTGCCTCTGCCTACCAGCATCCATCGGTATTCATCTGGCTAGCATCCTGTCAGTGTGTGAGAGTTGAGGTCTGTTTGGAAACTGAAAGAGTATTTGCTGAGCAAGAAGGAGACAGCAAGGAGTCTGAGCATGGCTTAGCTCAACTGTTCTGTACTAAAGCTGCTTGATGCTCTGAAACTGAAACAGAAACTCCTCTCCTCTGCTTGTGTTTTGCATTTGGAACAGATTTCTTTTCAGATGGGAGGAGGAGTAGAAATCTTTAGCATCAGAGTGTGTTAATAATAATAATATAGGAAATACTAATGTTCTGATGGTCATTTTGAAAAATCCTTTCTTAGTGAGCAGCTAGAAGCCAAGAGGAACCTACGTGCCAAATTTCAAGTTTGTAGGCTTTACGGTTCTGGAGATTTCTGATGATGTGTGAGGGGTATATTTCACTTATATATATATATAGATTTATATATCCCACATTAAAGCCCGGACAGATTTTTCTGGACTTTTTATGTGTAAAAGCTCAGCACTGATTTCGAAGTTGGGTTTTGGGGTCTCTGAAATCTTGGTTCCAAGCTCAGGTTTTGGTTACTTCTCTCAATTGGTGCTGTTGGGAGATGTTTTTATAAGCACTTCGACTTGAGGACATAAATATGAAGATGAGCAAAAGATCCATTTAAACCTGGACTTGGCAATTGGAAGGTCACTTATTAAGAAAGAGTTTAGTTTAGTCATTATAGCAGTTTTCTGCATGGAAAATTGTCCATGTTTGTGTTTATGTATGTCTTTCTCCATCATCTGTCTCCATTTCCATTTCATCTCCATCTCTCCATCTCTATCTTTCCATTTGCATCTCCTTCTCCAACTCCATCTCTCCATGTCCATGTCCATGTCTATCTTTCCATCTCCTCCATTTCCATCTTTCCATCTCCTTCTCCATCTCTCTCTATGTGGAGTCACATTCTAATCCACAAATCTCTCACTTAGAAGGAAAAACAGCTTGTGTAAGTAGATCCACAGGTTCCAATTGCACGGCTGTGCAATATCTCTGTATCTCAAAGAAGATATGCCTCGAAACATTTCAGATCCCCAAGGGTTACTACAGCCCTGAGGAGTTGCACTGGGAATTCTCAGAAACTGCCTGTGGAAAGCATACTCATTCTCTACTAATTCAGAGTCTCTGATGTTATCGTCTTGGCAACGCTGAGCTGGAGATTATGCACTTGCTTAGCTAACTAACTTCTTCCTTTGGATGCATTGCAACTTGTGAACTTTAAAAAAAAAAGTTTTAGCAAGATTTTAATATAAATATCTAAAAAAATTGCACCGTAATGTTTATGTGATTAAAATGAAATCTACTTTACTTCTACAATTGCATTTCTCTATCTCCAATCCATCTAAAAAACCCTCCGGGGTCCAGGGATGGCCAATGGATATATAGACAGCTTTTTATACATAGAGAAGAAAAAAATGAATATAATGTAGTTAAATAGTTTCTTTCTTTGCTGGACTGTTAGAGATGACAATGATTTCGTTCTATAGTGCAAATTCTCCCGAAATAACTAGATTTGATCATCCAGATTCAGTCTAGATCACATCCCCAAATCATTTTTTTTAAAAAAAGATTGATCAAATGTTAGCATTTGAAATGACAGGAAGTGGTTCAATAGGAAATGTTCAACTTATAACAGTTCATTGGCGACCATTGCAATGGCATTGGAAAAAGTGACTTATGGCCATGTTTCACACTTACGACCGTTGGAGCATCCCCACGGTCACCTGATCAAAATCTTCAGAATGTTTTTCTCAACTGACTCATCTTTATGACGGTTGCAGTGATCCCTTTTTGGGACCTTCTCACCATCAAAGCCAACGGGAAAGCTGGATTCCACTTAACAACCATGTCACGAACTCAACAACTGCAGGGATTCAATTAACATCCGGGGTCAAGAAAGACCATAACACGGGGCGAAATTCACTTAAGAAATATCTCACTTAGGGAAATAAATGTTGAGCCCAAATATGGTCGTATGCCGAGGTCCACCTGTATTCAGGGGTTCAAAAATTTTTAGCAAGGGGTTCTCTGCCCGGTTGCTGGGTGGGCGTGGCCATGGTGGGTGTGGCCTAGTTGGCTTCCTGCACCACAGTAGGCGAGTGTTTTTGCTGTCCCCGGTCTCCGGAGGATTTCCGGCCTTCCCAAACTTCCATGAGGCCCGTTTTTTACCCTCCCCGAGCCTCCACAAGTGCCCTGCACTTACCTGCATCCAAAACGGGCCTCGTGAGGACTCCTTGGAGGGGCAGGGAGGGGTGGGCGAGGCCAGCCAGGAGTGGAATTTGGGGGTTCTCCGAACTGCACAGAATCTTAGCTAGGGGGGTCTCCCGAACCCCTTGCGAACCCCCAGCAGCTGACCCCTGCCTGTATTTCTCTGATATGCACGTCCAGTATCTAATGACTGAATATGGTCCTTATTGTATTTATTTTCTCGCCTGCTTTGTGTTACTCTTTCCCAGGGGCGGGATTCAAATTTCTTAACAACCGGTTCTGTGAATGTGGCCTAATTTGTGGGTGTGGCTTGGTGGCCATGTGACTGGGTGGGTGTGGGTAGTATGTAAATTATTATTTTTTATTTAAAAAAGAGCAACTTTTACCCAAAATCAGGCAAAGCAGGCAGGCAGATTGAGTTGCTCGCAGAATCACAGATTCACTTAGAGATCTATTTTTCTGCAATCTGCTACCTGAGTCTGCATTGCAAAATAGAAGCTTCAGTCCCAAGGAAGGTTCGGCTCTGCTTTATGGATAAGCTAAAAAGCAAGAAATTCAACTATTTCCTGCTTTCTAGCTAATCTAAATCTCCTGGCACAGCAGAACAGCTGATGGCCAGGGGGAAAAAAGAGGAAACATAGAATAGAATAGAATAGAATAGAATAGAGAATGGAATGGAATGGAATAGAATAGAATAGAATGGAGAAGGATGGAAGGAGAATAGAATAGAATAGAATAGAATAGAATAGAATAGAATAGAATAGAATAGAATAGAATAGAATAGAATAGAATAGAATAGAATAGAATAGAATAGAATAGAATAAGTATTGGAATGAATGATAGGATAACTATTGGAATATAGAGTAGAGTAGAGTAGAGTAGAGTAGAGTAGAGTAGAGTAGAATAGAATAGAATAGAATAGAATAGAATAGGAATAGGAATAGGAATAGAATAGAATAGAATAGAATAGAATAGAATAGAATAGGAATAGGAATAGGAATAGAATAGAATAGAATAGAATAGAATAGAATAGAATAGAATAGAATAGAATAGAATAGAATAGAATAGGAATAGGAATAGAATAGAATAGAATAGAATAGAATAGAATAGGAATAGGAATAGAATAGAATAGAATAGAATAGAATAGAAGAACTTTATTGTCATTGTACAAGAACAACGAAACTGTGGATGCACCCCAGCAACTGTTTGCAATACAATAAAACCAAAGGACTTAAAAATAAAGATAAAAAATGAATAAATAGAGTACCCACGTTTCCATTTGCAATTTGAGAGTGCAATATCTACGAATATTAACACAAAATATACATCCAACACTGACTGTGATGCTTTGCCAAGTGTAATAAATACGTAGGAGATAGATTGTACTGTAATAAGTTATTATACATCTGTATGAGGTATTGCAGTTTCACATCTTTTCACATCTTAATATAGCAACTTGGCAGGCAAGTTTGATGGCACGCATGGCAGGTAAGGAGTGAGTGGGCGGGTAGGGGAGGGGTAGGGCCAGCCAGTGGCACAATTTGCTGGTTCTCTGAACTGGGCAGAATCATAACAACCGGTTCTATAGAACTGGTCCGACCAGGTAGAATCCCACCCTTGCTCTTTCCCCTTCGTGTCACTTATGAATCTTGGACTTCAAGAGGTATTCTGGGCTGATATCTGTTTGAGTTGCCTTAGGAAGGAAACTCATCCTCATTTTCTACCAAGACATTTGATCATTAGGTTCTTGGGTACATTTTGTTATAGTCAGGAAACCTCAGTTTGCAGAGAGGTCCCATCCAGATCTCCAATTACTCCATGTTCCTTGCACAGCATCCAATGCCCTGACTTATTTAGAACTTGGCTGATTTCTGTTGGGGGTCCCCCGAAATCTCTTTTGTCATCTCAAGGGTTTGGTTGAAACAAATTCTCACTTCATCTGACTTTTATTGGATAGGTGTACCTCAACCCCAAGGAGGTAAATTGATTCTAATTTGACATATTGTGGCTTCTCACTCCTGGTTAGGTCATTACTGTTCTGGCCTAGATACAGCCATGCCTGTCAGCTGCAATTAAACTGATTTATTGCTACTCATTCCTAGCCACAGGAATGTTCTCAGCTAAAGGTTAGCACCTGCCAGGAGTTAGATAAGGGTCCACAGAATTCAAGGGAAGTTGGAACCTGCTAGGAGTTAGATAAGGGTCCACAGAATTCAAGGGAAGTTGGAACCTGCTAGGAGTTAGATAAGGGTCCACAGAATTCAAGAGAAGTTGGAACCTGCTAGGAGTTAGATAAGGGTCCACAGAATTCAAGGGAAGTTGGAACCTACTAGGAGTTAGATAAGGGCCCACAGAATTCAAGGGAAGTTGGAACCTGCTAGGAGTTAGATAAGGGTCCACAGAATTCAAGGGAAGTTGGAACCTGCTAGGAGTTAGATAAGGGTCCACAGAATTCAAGGGAAGTTATTCTCTTGTGGCTACCTAGGGATTCTAGGCTGATTCCCTCTTTTAACACCACCCTAGAGGTGGTATTCAGCAGGTTCTGACCAGTTCTGGAGAACCGGTAGCAGAAATTTTGAGTAGTTTGGAGAACTAGCCAATACCACCTCTGACTGGCCCTGTCCCCATCTCTTCTTGCCTCCTGAGTCCCAGCTGATCGGCTGGATCTTCTTTGGTTGCCCTGCACAGGAGAATGGAGCTGGAAAGCAGGTCAGTGGGGTGAGGAGGGAAGGGGGATTTTGCAGTATATCCTTCCCCTGCCATGCCCACCAAGCCACACCCACCAGCTACACCATGCCCACCAAGCCACGGCCACAGAACCAGTAGTAAAAATTTTGAATCCCACCACTGCGACCACCCCCAGGATCTGTCACTCCTTCCCCTTCAGTAGCTACACGTAAACAAAATATTTGGGATTTAGATCTTCTAAATAGAAAACCAACCATTTTCATTCTCACTATGATATAATTGCAAGTCCCCCAAAGCTGGTCCCTAGATATTGTTACAACATCATGCCCCTCACTGGATGCTTCTGACCAGTGGTGAGATTCAAAATTACTTCTGGTTCTGTGGGCGTGACTTGGTGGGCATGGCAGGGGAAGGATACTGCAATATCCCCATTCCCTCCCCACCCCACTAACCCGCTTTCCAGCTCCGTTCTCCTGTGCAGGGCAACCAAAGAAGACCCAGCTGATCAGCTGGGACTCGATGGGAGGCAGAGAAGGGATAGGGGTGGAGCCAGTCAGAGGTAGGATTTGCCAGTTCTCCAAACTACTCAACATTTCCACCACCAGTTCTCCAGAACTGGTCAGAACATGGTGAATGCCACCTCTGCTTCTGACCTTGGCCCACCAATCATTGCCCCTTGGATCAAGAGAGTACTTTAACATGGACAACCACTAAAATATCACCATATTCTTAGCAATAGCTATGATTGTGGGAATCTGTTGGGATGTCTCTCTCATTACAAATGGTTCCCCATATTGATTTTCTTATCCTTATAAGTATTGTGTGTTTTGTTTTATTGGGCCGGGACTATAAATACCTAAACTAATATTTTATTTCCATTGGATTCCTTACTTCATGAACTGCGATTTCTGTTTGACCTACTTCTACATCGGTACGTATATCTTTCCAAAAATAACTGCGGGGGAAAAATATGCTCCTTCTCATGCATTATTTTCCTAATGAGCGTCATTTTCATCCTGCACATGTTTTGTAACTAATTTTCTTTTCCTTCCCATTATAAATGGTGTTTCTCCTAATTTAGTTTTGGGAGGGAAGGTGAGGGAGCTGTCAGCCACACCGCGAAATTTTGAGAAGCATTCCTCTTGGGACGTTGAAAATTGGTTTATAAATACAAAATTCTGAAAGAATGAATTCCTCATCCATCTCTTTGGGGAGGCGGGTAAAAATATTATGGAGCAAAGGCCCGAATTCAATTTACCGCTGTCTTGCCTATATATATTTTAACTGGGTTACATATTTTGAGCCTATCGATCCAAAATATGAATAGGATAGGGAAATATAAGAGCCACTTGCTGAGATGGGCAGCCATATAAATTGAGTAAAATAAATAATGTACAAGACGACGCTGCAGATATGAATAAAGGAACAAAACAAAACTGAGACAGATCTTGACCTTTGCAAGGGACTGTCTCCCATGTGGTGGCAACTGTGTCAGAAGAATTAGAAAGGGATAGGCTTTTAGAAGGAGGAAAATCGCTCTCTTTTCTTTTAAATTCTTGAATCTTGGCTGTGTTCCTTCACTGGAAAGAGATGATGGATTGGTCTTTTCCGTACTAGATTGGTCCCCTCTGACTAATGGTTGAGCTTCATCTGTGATGGATGGAGGCGTCAATATTACTTACTTAAGGCTTACTTATTATCTAAGCAGGTCACTGTTGTAAGAGATAAGATGGGTGTTGAGGGGAGAGAGAGGAATGCCCTAGCCTGGTCTTGGGCTCCACTGCAGCAATTAGTAATCCTCCCCTTATTAGCATTTTTGTTGCTGTCAGCAGCTCCTGCAACATTATTTTTTTAATGGCAGCCAAGCAAATACCCATCTTGACTCTCAGCATTACCATCTGCCATACCCCTGAGAGGGATATCGAGGAAGTTGATGACTATCTGAACAAATTATAATGGGAAGCTATCGATTCTCTAGAGGGGCTGTGATGATGGTGCTACCTTGAGCATGCCAATGTGGGTAATGATCTCTGAATTGCAAGGATTCCCAAGGAAGGTGGCCCATTCTCTAGGTGACAGTTATAACCTGTTTTGTTAGACAACCCAGGAGCAAAACACAGGATACAGAGGCTGTGCCTTTTAACAGTGGTTTATATACAAGACTGCTATATACAGTACATACATACACATGTTAGGCAAATACCAGGCAAGCAATCAATCTTCAACTCTACACGGAGAACTACAATGGAGATAGAACACAAGGAGACACACACAGAGAAAGAGACACCTTTGTTGTGGTTTGCCAACAGCCCACGGAGATGGCAGCAGAATCAGACAGTGGCGAAGAACAGGGATCATTCCTGGAGTTTGGTGAGGACTCAGATGTGGGTCCTGCATCCGATACAGAGATGGGGCCAAGACCATCTGGGAGTTGTATGCTGACTCCGGAACCTCCAGAATCTGGCAGCAGCGAAGCAGAGGAACAAGGGGAGCCTCTTCCCAGTGTACGCTTGCTCAGAGCTGCCAGAAGGCAAGAGCAGCTAAGACAAAAGGGGTGACTCGGGAGTAAGGCTTGGAGGTGACTGCCCCTCCCATAAGATACCAAAGAACAGGAAAAGGTGAAGAAACCTTTGCAGGAAGCAAAGTCATTCACTCTGATCGGTTTGGACTCTGAAAGCTCCCTGGTGAATTTGTTTTCTGTTTGGTTTTGGAAAGTTTAATTGGGACTTTAGTCATTGGCAGCACTTCAGGTAAGATAAGGTGCGTTCTTATCAGACGTCTTACGAAGAACTTTGGCAGTTTAATTATAACTGGTTAAGACTCCTTCTGGGCTGTGAATGATGATAATTCACAGCCATGGAACTAAAATAAAAGAGTTTTGGATTTTATATGTGTTTGTTGGTATCTCAGGAAGCCTTGGTCAGAACAGCCCACACATGGCCTCCCTTATATAGACAGCTTCTTAAAGCGGCAGTACTCTGCTGACTCATCCTCAGTTCATCTTGGCTTACAGCCTTACAGCAGCTGGTCAGCTCTTAAATCTTCACTACCTTAACACTCCTCCCATTTAAAGCTGAACATCTGATAATCCAAATGCTTTAACATATTCCTGATGTTTGTCCACAGGTTCCCTGTCCATAGCATCCTTCCATTTTCCTTGTTCTACCTTAGACAATGACAACATCTCCTAGTAATTATGGGGTTCATACCTAACACTATATATTCTAACCTCACTTGCAGTGAACCACTCAGATGATATACCTTTATTACTCCTTTCAGATTGGCTACATCATATTGGCACAACTGGTGAAAGCCGACTCTGAAAGTTCCTGCAGCTTTCACCTAATTAAAAGTAAACATTTCCCCTTTCCTCCCAAGTCACTGGTCACGCTGTCCAATCCAGGTGCTGGCCAGTTGCTTGGTTACTTGGCTCCTCCTCTGGCTAGCCACCTGTGAGAATGTCCTTGGTTCCCACAGGAAAGCTTTGTGGTTTTGGCTACAAAACCCCATCTAACTATTTTCCCCCTGCCACTGTTGTGTGACAACCCTGAAGCCTCTAAGATGGCCTTAGCCAGGTTCACTTCAGGGTAGACACAGGTCTAATTAGCAGATGGCTACAATAGAAAATGGATTACAATTGATAGATAAAACAAAAATCCATGATCTTGTGTAAATGAAAATTCAATTGTCTTGCTTTATATTTAGGACAGAAATCCCCTCTGCAGCCTTTGTGGCAAGAGTTGGTTCTTCCCAATGATTCTCTGACTCTCTGCCTACCCAAAATTTTCATTTTGACTGAAGAAATTACTCGGGTGAGTAATGAAACATCTCCGTTTTAATAATCTTTGGTCCAGTTGCCATGCTTCAACTTTTTTAGATACATCAACAATCTCTCATCAAAGATTCCTTTGTTGCTCTTCCATCATCACCTCAAATACCCAGACCTGGCTGAGCTGAAGGAAGGGTCAAATACATCATCAGCCTTGAGTTTGCATCCACAGGAGATCTAAGTCCAGCCCACCATGAATTCCTTCTATTCTTATCTACCACCAATTTGCTCGGACCGTTAGTAGTTCAGATTCTTGTAGAGAATTTAAGCTTGCAATAAATCTTTATACCCATTTGAACAGCCTGGATTTCTTGATTTCTCGGGGCTTCACATCTGTAATCCCTTACCTGTTTAACCTCCAATCATAAAATTTTGAGGGATCTAATGAGGCAAGCCATTTGCAGCAACACTTATATCCTTGGTATCCAAGTTGCTGAAGAAATGCTTTTTGTGGTCCCAAAGGTTACCGCCAAAGTCCATCATTAAAATACGATGAGCAGATCTTAAATACCAACAAAGTACCAAACCAGCCCAGGCTGCTAATAAAAAAAATAAGAGAATATAAGCAAGAATGATGAAGTGGATTATAGTAGAGAGCATAGCTAAATAATTACTTCGAAGGAGAGGATTTTCGAGTGGGGTCAGGAATCTGCTGTGTTGTTTCGTAATGGCATATTCCATTCTGAGTTTGATGTTTGGAGTATTTATTTTTAATCTGAAAGTCATAATGATATAGGTCAATGCAATCTATGGAGTAGGTCAAAGCAGGCATGGACACACTCTCCTATTCAAAGCACCTTCTATTTGTTTATGTGTATAATTTTAACATGTGTGCCAAAGAAGTAGAACATGGGACAAGATGTTGCAATGGCCAACAACCCTCAACAATCATTGGGGAAGTTTGAAGATTGACATTGCCAAAAATAATAATAATGTATTATTTCCATAGCTTATTAGCGGGCTATTTTAGTATCTATATGTTTATAGCTTTCATACATAGTCCAGCTGCTTACTAAAGTAGCTGAAGTATTTTAGATTTTCTCTGCCATCCTAATTCATCTCGTATTTAGATGCTGTGTTTGTTCATTCTATCTGATTTGTCTATTCTTTTAGAAGCGCTCATTTTATCTGCTGACAGGCACTGCAAGTTCTTATTGAAACATCATTTGCTTGTTTGCTTTAAATTAAGCCATTTTCTTTCTTCTTCTTTTTTTGATTTGTAAAGAAATATTTATAATGGGCAGGAAAATAGGGGGGGAAAACAACCTTTGTTGGAATTAAACATAGCAGACATTCTCACAGGCTAACATTTTAGCTGTTAGTCTGACTTTGTTTCAGAAGCCAAAATGATCTGAAAGAAAGGATCTAGATATGCAATAAGTAAGAGCTTTTTACCTTTTCCTAGGTGTGTTCTTCTTTATTTTATGCTGGGTTACAAGCCTGTCTTTCTCTCTACGTGCCTATGTGTTCCTTGTCTATGTTTTCTAATGTTGATTATGCAAAATGCAGCGTATGATACTTTGTCAAAGCTGTTATTCAACGTCTAATGTTAAGAACATAACCTTCCAGATTAATTTTTTACTTGGTTTTACTAGATGAATAGATCAGCTCACAATGTACCTGGGCTAGAAAATTTGTTCTCGTGAAAAGAACACTAGACATTGGAAACAGGAGAAGTTTTTTTTTCCAGATGCAAAAGTTTGTAGCTTCCAACCAACTCTAAATAGCTTCAAATAGATACTTAAAACAAACCTTCCTTCCTTCCTTCCTTCCTTCCTTCCTTCCTTCCTTCCTTCCTTCCTTCCTTCCTCTCATCTTCCTCCCTCCCTCCTTTCCTTTCCTCCTTCCCTCTGTCTATCCGTCCATCCTTTCTTCCCTCCCTCCATCCTCCTTCCCTTCTCTCATCTTCCTTCCCTCCTCTCATCCTTCTTTCCTCCCTCCCTCTGTCCGTCCATCCATCCATCCTTCCCTTCTCTCCTTCCTTCCTTCCTTCCTTCCTTCCTTCCTTCCTTCCTTCCCTCCCTCCCTCCCGCCATCCTTCCCTTCTCTCATTTTCCTTCCTTCCCTCCTCTCATCCTTCCTTCCTTCCCTCCCTCCCTCCTTCCCTCCCTCCCTCCCATTCTTCCTTCCCTCTCTCCTTCCTTCTCTTCTCTCATCTTCCTTCTTTCCTTCTTCCCTCCCTTCCCTAATTTTTTTTACACTCCCTGGTTCTATATTCAGAGCCTTCCTTCCAATGTCTTTGTCCAGTTGCTTTGCTCAGAGCTTCTGCTGTACACGATGTAGGGAAACATTTATTTGTAGATTCATATCCCTGAAATCATCGCAGGGATAAAGTGATGGGCTTGGAGCTTAACTGGTTGGCAGATCAAACTTCCTTGAAAGCTTATCTGGATTCTGTCACCTGGAAATCCCAAAGGTGAAACTAACTCCCTCTTTTCCCCATATTCATGTCTTTGGTCTCACGATTTGAAGAGATAAGCAGAACTGCAATGCAAGCGGAACAGCGATAGAGATGGCTATATGTCTAGGACTCTGCCAGGAAATAGATACAGATCTTCTGCCTCTAAAGATGGACTGTTCACTGTCCTGTCAAGCAATGATGGCTCAGTCATAATACCCTAAAGTCTATTGCAATGCCTGTTTGAATCAGAGGTGTTATTCAACCGGTTCTGACTAGTTCTGGAAAACCAATAGTGGAAACTTTGAGTAGTTTGGAGAACCAGAAAATCCCACCTTTGACTGGCCCCACCCCCATCTATTCTCCGCCTCCCATTGAGTCCCAGCTGATTGGCTGGATCTTCTTTGGTTGCCCTGCACAGGAGAACAGAGCAGGAAAGCAGGTTAGTGGGGTGGGGAGGGAATGGGGATTTTGCACCACACCCACCAAGCCATGCCACACCCACCAAACCACACCCACCAACTGGTAGCAAAAAATTTGAATCTCACCACTGGCTTGAATCCTCAAATATAAAGGTCACCCTTTCTAAAATCCTGAAGAGACATTTCAGTGAACATAATTTCACAAAGGATTATCACTGCCTAAAAGAAATACCTTCCCTCCCTTGGTGTTTTTTTTTTAAATGTAATCCCTCAGAAATTCTATGACAATGTTATCCATCATGAAAGTTCCTTCAAGCGTGTTCGGAACTTCTCTGGTGAAGCCAAAGGGAACCTGAGAAAAGAGATAATCAAAATGAGAGAAACAATATATATTATCTATGTGTCTATCTGTCTTGTGTGTCTATCTATCTATCTATCTATCTATCTATCTATCTATCTATCTATCTATCTATCTATTTATCATCTATCTATCCATCATCTATCTATCATTTTATCTCTTTTACGTCTTTGCACAATCACAACTTCTTTTACTCCCTACTCTTCCATTGGCATGAGACTTGAAATAATCTTTCAAGAGATGTTCAGAAGAACATGCATGTCACTACTCACCATCCTGCAGTAGATAAGAAGACCAATTCTGTTTACATAGCTATCCTGGAAACATATTTTGGGTGTATTTGAATTCAGAGAAGTCACTTAAGGTTAGCCAAAGACTTATGGGCTGTGGCTGGAAAATTAAAGATGGATTTGCTAGTTTTAACTATCACTGATGATGTTACCTGGTTAGGGTAATGAGACATCTGCAAGAAAACAAGCAAGCTCAGAGAGTCCCAAGGACTCCTTAGTTTTAACTTTGGCTGTTTTTAACAGAAAACAGAATATTGTCAGGGCTCCAACAAATCCACCCTCATTCAAATCAAAAGTCTCTAGCCGCATCTCAGAAAAAGTACATTGGTTTATTAGAAATTGCCATGTTGGTGCGTTGCTGGGTGCCACCGATACTAAATCACACCATACATTTCCCCCTTGACCCTGGTCTTTCTCCCACCCCCTGGATGTGGCTTCTCCAATAAGACACATCCGTCTCCAAGAGTCATCCATCATGCTCTCCAATAACCTTCTTATGCTCCGACAACTTTGGGCTGCTGAGGTGATTATCTAGGCATTTCAAGAATGCCTTGTTTTCCCCCACTCCCTTTTTCTGGCAGCTAAAAAGACCAAAGGAGCATCTTTTTAGTTGACATTTATCACAGTTGGAAGGGACCTTAAAAGTCTTCTAGCCCAACTCCCTACTCAAGCAAAAGACCCTACATTACTTCAGACAAATGGTTGTCCAATCTCTTCTTAAAGGCCTCCAGTGTTGAAGCACCCACAACCTCTGGAGGCAAGTCGTTTCACGGATTATTTCTTCTCATTGTGAGGAAATTTCTCCTTAGTTCTAGGTTGGATCTCTCCTTGATTACTTCCCATCCATTGCTTCTTGCCCAGTTGTATTTGGAGAATAGCTTGACTCCCTCTTCTTTGTGGCAGCCCTTCAAATACTGGAAGACTGATATCATGTTTCCCTTAGTCCTTCTTTTCATTTTTTCATACCCAATTCCTCAACCATTCTTGATACGTGTTATCCTCCAGCCCTCTAATCATCTTCGTTGCTCTTCCTTGCACCCTTTCTACATACTCAGACACAATTTGTGGTGGAGTAAATTGTGTGAAGGGAGAAAGGGGTTTAATTCGGTCACAAGGTTAAGGATATTGAGCATAGTGGGGAAAAATTAGCCATTGGTTTTATCTCCAAAGGCATAATGCGCATTCAAGCATCTTGTCTCATTAGTTCCTTTGAGTAATATTATTTGACTTCAGCAATTTTGTTTTCCTGGCATCAAAATATTAGCTCTTATGGATCCCTAATAAAGCAGTTGGTGAATGATAGCCTCAAAACTGCTCCCTTTGCAATTGATCCCCTCCCCCCAGGCTCCTTCAATTTCCCATCATTCAAAACTTTACGGCAATTTTGATCTAGGAGATTCATTTCATTCTTTCTCATTTGACTAACCCTTGTGACCTGCTATGATGATAAAGACTGGAAGAGACTTCTGCATGCAATGTGATTTTGAACAAACAGCCATTGGAACGAGTAACCTTTAGCTAATGTCTTCATGCCACTTTCAATGCACGGGCCTTTGAAAAATGAACAATCTCAGTGACAGAGTACCGAAAACAATTAAGCATAACTTGTCAAAATTAATAGGAGAGATGGCGCCTTTGTCGCAGCTCGTAAGAGCAATTAGAATCGAGTAATTTTGCTAAGTAGATTTGGGTTTTATGTGGAAGTCTGGCCACATGAAATAATTTAGACTTTAAACATACAGTATTTAATATAAAGGTAAAGGTTCCCCTCGCACATCTGTGCTAGTTGTTTCTGGCTCTAGGGGGCGCTGCTCATCTACATCACAAAGCTGAAGAAGAGCCAGCGCTGTCCGAAGTCATCTCCGTGGTCATGTGGCCGGCATGACTAAACGCTGAAGGTACATGGAATGCCATTCCCTTCCCATCAAAGGGATCCCTATTTTTTTACTTGCATTTTTACATGCTTTCAAATTGCTAGGTTGGCAGAAGCTGGGACAAGTAACGGGAGCTCACTCCATTAGGCGGTGCTAGGGATTCAAACCACCAAACTGCCAACCTTTCTGATCGTCCCTCTGTATTTATATTTATGTTTATTTATTTATATTTCAAAGTCTGTTGAAGTTGAATAATGGTATTTGTTAGAATTGTAAAGGAAAAATAATCTTTTGCATTTTAATTTCCTTCAGCTCTCATTCTTTTGCAGGAAAAATAATGTACTTAATGCAAATGTAAATGTATAGACATCTAGATAATGGCAGATACATATTAAGCCAGAATGAGAATGAAATTCTCAGGGGTGAATGTGAGTTTCTTCCACTTAGACAGCCAAGGTATGACTGAATGGGGCTAAATGTCCCATTTTTCATTTCTTCTTCTTCTTCCTTTCTTCAACAGTCTGCAGCCTCTCTGGCTTATTACACCTTCATTTAATTTTGTGTTTTATATTTTAAATTTTAGGCTGTCTGGTAAGCCTTATTTTCACTGTGATGCTTCTGACATGGATAAAGAAAGAAGAGGGAAGAAAAGAAAGCTTTCTCAAGCAAGAGAAGTCATCAAGAGCTCACTTCTCCTTGAAGTTTGCTTTGCAGATGACAAAATGTCAACGCAACGTCTTCTCAACAAAGGGCAAAACCCTGCCCTTTGTTGAGAGAAGCCACACACAATGCTACAAAATGTACTTGAGTCATAGGCCGACATTTTCCACCCGCCCTTTTTAGACTGCCTTGAAACATAAAGCAAGTTCATAACGTGAAGCCTAGCATTTAAAATCTAATTTGCCACTACCCAATTACTCTCCGCAGAGGTTGGGGAACATGGAGCGTAGGATTCACAGTTTGCTCACATTTTGCTCGGCTGCTGATTCAATCTTCTTTTTTTGCTCCAGTAGTTACTCCGACGTCTTGCTGGGATGAAACAAAATTCGCATTTAGTTCTTCGGTCATGAACCACCTCGTTGGGAAAAAAAAAACAACGCAGCCCTGAATGCATATTCATGGCTCACGCCATACATATTGAAAGACATCTGGAAAAAAGAACCCAGCGTATAGAAAGCTGAAGTCTTGTGTTTTCCACACCACTTACATTTTGCATGTGTGTTTGTGTCACCGTTTCTCTTTCCCTCCTCTAAGTGTTCCTTTCATGCTTCAAAGGCTTATTTTTCTAAGATCACATATGCGGATGTTGGTGCAGGAAAAGAGCGACTCTATAATTCTTCCCTAAGAATTTCTAACAGCAAATAAAGAGAACTCATTTGTCCACATATATTTGCACACCATTGTATGAAATGGGCATTGGTAATCAAGAAGTGCAAAATTTCAGTTTCAAATGCTACCCAAGGAAGACATGGTTGATGCATCAAATAATTATATATCTATATATCTATATCTGCTGTCTGTCTATCATCTGTCTGTCTGTTTATCTATCTTTCTATCCATCCATCCATCCATCCTTCTCTCTCTCTCTTTCTCTATCTCTGTCTGTCTGTCTGTCTGCCTGCCTATCTGTCTATCTGTCTGTCTGTCTGTCTGTCTGTCCGTCCGTCCATCCATCCATCCATCCATCCATCCATCCATCCATCCATCCATCCATCCATCCATCCATCCATCCATCCATCCATCCATCCATCCATCCATCCATCTATCTATCTATCTATCTATCTATCTATCTATCTATCTATCTATCTATCTATCTATCTATCTATCTATCTATCTATCTATCTACCCATCCATCCATCCATCCACTATCCATATACCATCATCATCATCATCATCATCATCATCATCATCATCATCATTTTAGCCATTGTCTATCCATGCAGGATGAAGGCCTCTTCTGCATGTTTTTAACCAAAATGGTCCTGAGCTTTTTTTTGCCACAATACTTGCTGGTATCATCAATCCATCTTGTTTTAGATCTCTTTCGTGGATGCTTTTGATCAAGTGGGATCCATTCTACAACTGCTTTGATCCACCTGCTGTCATTCTTCTTGCTATGCGACCAACCCATTTCCATTTCTATCCTTTTACTCTCTTGATCATAGTGTATAGTTTTCTTTGCTCTCTAAGCCATGTGCAGATCTTTCTATCTTGTTTTGTAATGCATGCTTGCATACATGGAGAGAGAGAGAGAGAGAAAGAGAGAGGTAGGTAGGTAGGAAGGAAGATAGATACCGGTAAGTGGAGATAGGAGATAGATGATAGATGATGGATGGATGGATGGATGGATGGATAGATGATTGATAGATAGATAGATAGATAGATAGATAGATAGATAGATAGATAGATAGATAGATAGATGTATATAGGTAGAGGTGCCTCTTGAAAAAGCACCTTTGGGCAGGAGATTGGAAGGCTGAAAGATTCTGTTTTCTCTTGGGTTCTCCAAGAGATTTAAAAAAAAACAAAAACAAATAGAACACTGTTCCCACAAATAAAATTTACTGTTGGAAATTTTGGATAAGAAGGACAGTCTGATGATGGTTGATTGATGTCAGCTTCTTTGCAAAGTGAATGTCTTGAGCAGTATATCACCATACAATCTGTTTCTTGTTTCTGTTCTCTGCCTACTGAAAAAAAGAACCTTCCCACACGACAAACATCACAAAATTTCAAGATACTTTCCCCTCCTATGCTACATAGAAATAATGTCTCTTGCAATTTGGTAAAAGAATAGAACTTGTGTTAGTAAATCTGGCCACAGCTTGGGCCATATATAATTTTCTTGGATTTTTCCAAAACAATGAAATGTCAGGGCAATTAGAGATTGTCTGTCAGGGAGAGATATCTATTTTTTATAAAATATCTATAATTTTGACTCTTTGTGCATGTCACAAATCCTACTGCACCAAAAAGAAAAAAAAATCTCGAGATTGCATTAAAAAACAAACCAAGCCTTAATTAATAATTATATCAACGGCATCAAGCAATTAATCCACACCCCTATTCTTGGCTCGAGAAACTGAAAAGGCCATACTTCTGATATGATTTTGTGCAATCTACAAATTGCCAGAAAACTTCTTAAACTTTAATGAAAAATTCTGCTTGTTTTGAGCAAGGACAGAGGAATAGAGGAGAGAGAAAAGAGATGGGAAATATTTGGCACTATTTGGTTTGAAATTAAACGGGCATTAAAGTTTCGCATTTCGTGATTGATTTTCATTTGATGTATAAAACAATCATGAAATTTATAACTCTGACAATAAAAAGGATAGAGCAAAACAGGTGTTCCAAAGCTTGCAAATCAAAGGTTGGATGCAAATCTTTGTATCAATCCAAAATGAGCAGAGCAGTTATAAAATAATCTTAAGAAAAGTTAGTTCAGAAAAATCCCAAATCTCCTTTGGAGACATAACTGAGACACTTGCATTGGGAAGTGTTTTCTCCAGGGGTGGGATTCAACATTTTTAACAACCAGTTCTGTGGGCGTGGCTTAGATGGTGGGCATGGCTTGGTGGTCATGTGATTGGGTGGATATGGCTTGGTGGTCATGTTATTGGCTGGGCGTGGCCAACTCAATATCACTCACATTGAGGCATGCATCTCTTGCCTGGACTCTCATGATTGTGGGGATGCTGCAACAGTCGTAAGTGTGAAAAATGGTTATAAGTAACTTTTTTCAGTGCCATTGTAACTTTGAATGGTCCCTCCATACAAGCAAAGTACCAGCAAAGGAGGGGAAAAAAATTCCAGAGAAGTTCCAAACACAGGAAGTCCAGTCCTGCCAAGAATGTAATAATGGTTAATGGAGAGGCAGTTTCTGTAAGCAACATCAGAATGTTTCCTTCCTGCCTTCCTTACAGGATTAGGCCAGTAATTTCTTCTAACATCCGGTTCTCCAAACTGCTTAGAATGTTAACAACCGGTTCTAGCGAATAGGTACAAACTGGTAGAATCCCACTCCTGGTTTTCTCCATTACATTGGGAAGTTCTTCTCAAAGGCAATGCTTACTGATTACTCAACAGAAGTTCATCTTCCTCCAGTATAGGAAAAAAAACCATGTGATCTTGATGGAAGAGAATAGTTATAGATCACAGTTAAACTGTGAGGTCCTTGGTGCTCTCTGAGTTTGGTGGTTTCCTTGCTTCATTATCAAATCAGATAGCCTCATGATTGTTGTGGTTAGCCGGCAGCAGGTGCAGATGGCTGAGGAGAGTGAGGACTCAGATGAGGGGCCAGGATCATTAGGGAGTAGACTGCTGCCTTTGGAGATTGTGGGGGCTGGCAGCAGCGATGAGGAGGTTCCTGAGGAGCCTGTGCCCAGTGCGTGTACGTGCAGGGCTGCTCGCAGGAAAGAGCAGCTGCAGCAGCACGGGCAACTCAGGAGTAAGGCTGCAAGGTAATGGCCCCTCCTTCAAGAAGATAAAAGCCAGCTGTGAATCTGACGTTCTTTGCAGAAGGCAAAGACATTTTGAAACTCCAGCCTTGTGGACATTCCAGTATCCCGAGTTTGTATTTAAAGATTCTTGTATTGCAAATTATTTCTTGCCTATTATCTTTTGGCAAGTTTTGTACAGTTTGGCAAGACTTGTGCTTATCATAACTAATTATTTTGCAGAAGCATTACAAGGTTTCTGTTCCTTCTGGATTGTGTTTCATTTGTTGGAAAAGGGCATGGGTCAGAACAATGATATTATCTAAGTTGGTCATGAAATGTCTGCGAGAAAACCACTGAGCATAAATGTGGTCTCTTTTGGCTGCTTTGTACACCTTAAAGATGAGAAACCTGCCAGATTAAAATCAGACACAATCAACTGCATGATTTTAGTGTGAGAGATTCAAACACCAATCTTTAAGATATGAACTTTTTCCTCTCCTGTTGACGAATAAATTTTCAAATTTTTTTATTAAACTCTAAAGCTAAGCAAGAAAACCTACCACAGAATAATAGAATAACAGAATAACAAAGTTGAAAGGGTCCTTGGAGGTCTTCTAGTCCAACCCCCTACTGAACCAGGAGATCCTATATCATTTTACACAGATGGCTGTTCTTCTTAAAAGCCTGCAATGAAAGAGCACCTAAAAAATTCTGAAGGCAAGCCATTCTACTGGTTCATTGTTCTTATTGTTAGGAAATTTCTCCTTATTTCTAGATTGTTTTTCTCCTTAGTTAATTTCTATCCATTGCTTCTTGTCTTGCTTTTGGGTGCAGCCAATCAACCAACCAACCAACCAACCAACCAGCTAACCAAGCCATCCATCCTTACCTATCATAGTTAGGATATCTGAATGCACACCGTTCCCATCTGCAAATCCACTGACAAGTAACTACTTCATTCATAGCCAGGGTACAAAATAATGCATAAACTCAGCTGCTTTTGGTGCAGAGCAGAAGTATTGTATCATTCATAGTCTCTCAAGTATGCATTACGATGGAAAGATTTGAGCCAAAAAAAAAAATAGAAGGGTAGGGAAAATGCCAGTCACTTCTGACTAGATCAGAACATCTGATTTTTAATCTAGGCATCTACACCGGTTTGAACCTCTGAGTTCAAATATTTTACTGATTAACAGAGTTGGAAGGGACTTTGTAGGTCTTCTAGTCCAGTGGTCTCCAACCAGTGGGCCAGGGACCACTGGTGGTCTGCGAGAAAATTTTGGTGATCTGCAGAGAAATGTCACTCTCAAAGCAATTAATCCAGGCTGCATGGGAACACAAGGCTGCGCTGCCCACATAGCCCACAGGAACCAAGGCTTGCATCGCTTGCATTGTGAACAACATGAGGTAGTGAGGGGAGGGGAGGAAAGGGTGGAGGAGGGCCACCAGGCTGCTTCTTTCCACTTCTTTCTTCTTCTGCTTTTGGCTGCATGCAAGGAAAGCAGCAAAAGTCTTTCTCTCCCTCAAACTCCGCCAGAAATGAGTCTTTGGGACCCTGCAAGGCCTCCTGCTCCAAGAGGCTGCGCCAACAAAGACTCATTTCTGGCAGAGTTTGGGGGAGAGAAAGAAAGACTTCTGCTGCTTCTGCTGCTTTCCTTGCATGAAGCCAAAAGTGTCTCTCTCTCTCTCTCTCCCCCTGAGAATAGAGCTGGAGACGGTATCCTGCGATCCCAAGTAAAGAATGATCGATTGGTAGGAAAACAGGGTGGGGGATTTTCCTCCAGACTTTTTGGGGGGATTTTCCCAGGATCTCTGGTCCATGGGATTTAAAATTATGAGTGGTCCCTGAGGTCCAAAACATTGGTGACCGCATTCTAGTCCAACCCCCTGCCCAAGCAGGAGACCCTACACCATTTCTGAACGATGGCAGTCCAATCTCCTCTTGAAAGCCTCCAGTGATGAAGCTCCCACAAATTTCGAAGGCAACTTCTGTTCCCTTGGTTGACTGTTCTCGCTGTCCGAGATTGGATTGAGATTAATTTGGATCATGAAAATATATGGACGGGATTGCGAATTAAAAAAAAAAGTTTTTGAATGAATTTGACACTCCAAAACTGTCCAAAAGGTTTAGTGATTCATAGCATTGAATATTCATAAAGACCCTACTGAATTGTTCAATCCAACTGAACAATGGAAGTGATATGATCTTTCTACACTCAGCAATAGCAGACACATGAGTGATTTGAATAAATGGGGGCGAAAACAGGTGATTTGCTAAAACATTTCACCATCCTATCCATCCATAAAACATTTTGCAAGCTTGATTAAGTTATTAAAAAAGACACACACCAACCCAGCCTCCCATTTTCCTTCTGGCTTCTGTGTGCTTCAGTTGATCTTAATATATTTTAATCAAGAAGAACTGTATGCCAACTTGGTAGTATATAATAAAACAAGCCAGTATGATTTGCTAATAAGCACCACACAGAGCAAGGGACAAACATGAATTATGCTGTCCAAAATAAACAAATGTTTTAATTGGAATATTTTTGCTTCATACTCCAAGGCTCATGGAAAGCTGCTCTCAAAAAACCAAGAGGCGTTTTCAGGAACAGTGTTCCTCCAATGTTTCTATCTCTTATTAATTTGTTTTGCAAATTAAAAAATAACCCCTACACAGAATAGGGGCGGGGAAGGAAAAGGAGAAGGAAAAAGAAAGAAGAAAGAAAGAAAGAAAGAAAGAAAGAAAGAAAGAAAGAAAGAAAGAAAGAAAGAAAGAAAGAAAGAAAGAAAGAAAGAAAGAAAGAAAGAAAGAAAGAAAGAAAGAAATGGAGAAGGAGAGGAGGAGGAAGAAGAAGAAGAAGAGGAGGAGGAGGAAGAAGAAGAGGGAGAAGAAAAGGAAGACGAAAAAGAAGAGGAAGAGGAAGAAGAAGAGGAGGAGGAAGACAAGGAAGACAAGGAAGAAGAAGAAGAAGAAGAAGAAGAAGAAGAAGAAGAAGAAGAGAAGAAGAAGAAGAAGAAGAGAAGAAGAAGAAGAAGAAGAAGAAGAAGAAGAAGAAGAAGAAGAAGAAGAAGAAGATTTGAATAATAGAAGTTCACAGTCTATTGAAGGTTGGCACTGGAATTGACTCTAGATATTGTATCTAGAACTGGAGAAAGCCTTTAAAAGGTGGATATGGAGGGAAAAGAGAACCATAGAACAACCTTTATGTAGCTACTGTATAGAATACGACTACAATGGAGTGTGTGGGTGTATTTCTATATGCTCCCTCCCTCCCTCCCTCCCTTCCTTCCTTCCTTCCCTCCCTCCCTTGAAGGAAAGGGGAAAAAACAAAAAGGAAAATGGAAAGGAGGCTTTGAACTGAAGAGACCAGATGGAGAAACCTTGTATGAGTAGAGGTAAATAACGTACGCATAGGAGAGAAAGGGACGGAGGAAAGAATTGCCAGAAAATATACTACAGTGGGTGGATGGACAAAAAACATGGAAAAAAAACATTTCTCAGCAAAACAACCAACCAGGGATAGGCGGATAGGAGGAAAAGTGTGGCAAACGCGCCCCTTTATTCGTTTGTTGTGTTCTACAAGTGATGGCTCAAATAAATATGCTTGCCATGGAATGGGGGGGGGGGGAATCTAAAGCAAATGAAAAGAATTAATTCTCTTGTTCATCAGCGAGACGGAGATGGAGCTACCTCCGCCTGGCATTGTGGATAACTGCCTCTATTAATAAACAGAGCCTAATCAAATTGTAGCATCTTGAAATGTGATTTAATTTTCTGGGTTCCAGCCTGTGAATATTAACCAGTGGCAAATTAAATTATCCGAGAACAAATTGCACTGGGTTTCCAGACCATATCAATCCAGGTCATGCTTACCCTACTGAGCAAAAAACTACAGGAAAGAAGGGGGAAAACAACAACAACAAAATTGGGGCAGGTAATTCGGGCTTTGGGGTTTTGTTGCAAACGAACAGCTCCTCGCCTGGGCCGAAAGGAAAATGAATTATACACCCCAACCTTTTGCCTCCGAATTGTAAATGCCTGTTCTTTGACCTGGCTGGGTCTGGCCCTCACATTATTTAGAATGGAAGAGGCTATTCGCTCTAATTGATTAATTAATCCCATCATTTTGCAGGGATCATAGGCCACCCCGATTGGAAACAATTCTGATCTCTTCTTTTGTTGTACTACGTATCCTTTGCCAGATAAATTCAATGACTAAGGGAATCCACCATTTTCTACCATTTTCTTTTCCTGCATGTGCAAGGAATGGTCCTTTGAATTGCTACGAGGTCTTTATTTCCTCCTTGGCTGGGTACACCTTTCCTTTTAGTGTCTTGATGTAAAAAAGATGTTGAGACTCTAAGATGATCCAAGATGATTAAGGGACCGGAGGCTAAAACATGTGCAGAACGGTTGCAGGAACTGCATATGTCTAGTTTAATGAAAAGAAGGACTAGGGGAGACATGATAGCAGTGTTTCAATATCTGAGGGGCTGCCCCAAAGAAGGGGGAGTCAAGCAATTCTCCAAAGCACCTGAGAGCAGGACAAGAAGCAATGGGTAGAAACTCATGAAGGAGAGAAGTAAGCTAGAACTAAGGAGGAATTTCCTGGCCTTTAGAACAATTGATTAGTGGAGCGACTTGCCACCAGAAAATGTAAATGCTCCAACACTGGGAGTTTTTAAGGAGTGATTGGATAACCATTTGTCTGAAACCTCCTGCCTAAGCAGGGGGTTGGACTAGAAGACCTCCAAGGTCCCTTCCAACTCTGTTATTCTATTCTATTCTATTCTATTCTCCTTCCATCCTTTCTATTCTATTCTATTCCATTCAATTCTCCTTCCATCCCTCTCTATTCTATTCTATTCCATTCAATTCTATTCCATTCTTTATTCTATTCTGTTCTGTTCTATTCTATTCTCCTTCCATCCTTCTCTATTCTATTCCATTCAATTCTATTACATTCTTTATTCTATTCTATTCCTATTCCTATTCTATTCTCTCATGGTAAATAGAAAATTGGCTGACATATATATATGAGTTTCCTCCCCTCCCTTTCTCTAACAATGAAAGAAAACTGTGAATTAAATCTCTCAGTTGTCAGTTGTTGCATTCTCTTGCTTTGCTTCTCTTCTTGCTTTGGAAATTAAAAAAAGAAAAAGGAAACAGTTCACAGAGTGGCATTTTACAACTGAAACTCTTCAGTGATGGTAAACAACAACACAAACAGAGCCATTTTCTCTTGGAATCGGTCCTTTTCAATGTGGACTCCTGCTCCTGTGATTTTCGGTACTTCTGCTACTGCAGAGGCCATGGTTTCAAATAATGTTAAGGAATAAGAGCAGGTTTTTTTTGAAAATCACAGTAAGGTTTCTTGGTTTCCTGGCACTAAATGGGCTACCCCATGCTTGTTTTATTACTCCAGGCCCCACAGAAGTCCTCAGGGATTTTACGAGAAAGGAAAGAAAAATTCAGCTGATTCGGTTTGTTTCTCCAAAGAACCGTGCTGGCCTTGCTGACTCTATGCAAAACCCCGGGACAGCTGGGCTCGGCAATCTATTGTCCTTGACTTACAACCACAAGTGGGCCTCAAATTTTTGTTGCTAAGGGAGATGGTTGCGAAGTGAGTTTCATCCCATTAGATGAACTTTCCGGCCACAGTCATTCCCTGCAGTGATTAAATTAGTAACGTGGTGCTGAAGGGAATCTGGCTCCCCCATGGACTATTTAGACGTTCACGACTGCCTTCAGATGCTCTGATCTCATCTGAAGAAGTGGAAAGAACTCGGAGCTGTTGGAGGTACTGAATCATGATTTTCACGCTTGAGTGTTGAACAGATTACTGGGTGGTTGACCTGGAAATTGGAACACAAGGGGTGGGATTCAAAAAAAGTTACTACCAGTCAGAGGTGGTATTCAGCAGGTTCTAACCGGTTCTGGAGAACCGGTAGCAAAATTTTTTAGTAGTTAAGAAAACCAGCAAATATCACCTCTGACTGGAGATTTTACAGTATCCTTCCCCTGCCATGCCCAGCAATCCACGCCCACAGAACCGGTAGTAATAAAATTTGAATCCCACCACTGCTACCAGTCCTGTGGGCGTAGTTTAGTGAGTATAGCAGGGGAAAGATACTGTAAAATCTCCATTCACTCCCCACTCAGGTGACTCTGAGGACACAGATAAACCTCCAAAGGGCCTCAAGCACTCTCTAAAGGGATGCAATGACCAGCAATCTGCAAGGAATATCAATCCCTCCATTCCCCCCCATCCTATCAGAGCTGAACAAGCTTCTTGGATGAGAAGCGAAATGTCTTCAAAGAAAAAAGAACAACAAGGAAGTCCAGTTGCCTCCTGAAAAAAAAGCACCTTTGGGACTTCTGATCAGAACCAATAACAAGAATTGTTCGGGCAGTCTTTCCATTGCCCCAGAATACCGCAAAAACATGAAAATATAAATATGTATATAAATATGTATATAAATATGTTAAATAAATAAAATAAAAAGGTCTTCTTTAATTAATAAAAACAATAATCCAGTGCAAAAAAAGTATGGTGTTGTGTTTTTGTTGCTTCTTCATAATTGAATCAAGTAGACGGTAAAACAGCCACTTATGTCTTATTATCTATTTCTCAGGAATAAGTGGAAACTTACCGAGACTTTCCCTGTTGTTGCCATCTTGATAGGCAGAAAGACACACACACACACACACATCCAAATGCGTACATAGGCTCAGACACCCACAAAGCGTGAGTGATTACCTAACTTTATGAGATGGATTGTTATTTTATTCCTTCCACCTGTGATATCCTTGACGTACGGGTGCAACTGAGCCCAACATTTCTGTTGTCAAGCAAATTTTCCCTTTTACGATCTTTCCTGCCACAATTGTCGAGTGACTCACTGCAGTTGTTAAATTAGTCACACGGTTGTTAAGTGGATCTGGCTTTGCTTGTCAGAAGGTCACAAGAATTCATGATTTTGGAATCAGAAGAACTCTGGAATCTGTGAACACGATGTTGGCACTAGAGTATCTACCCAATCGCTAAAGCTGTGACACCAAATTAAGATTGCTTCCGAGCAGGGGTGGGATTCAGCCGGTATGGACCGGTTCGGGAGAACGGGTAGTTTTGGTGACAAGTTGGCCCTGCTCACCTTCTCCTGCACTAGTCTGTCCTATATTTCTCACCGAACTGGTTGTTATACCAGTTGAATCCCACCACTGCTTCTGAGCGTACATCATGTTTGGTTATAAAGGCCTGTCTGGCTGTTCTGACCCAAACCTTGTTCTAAAGAAACAAACACCAAACAGAGATAAAAGCAAAACCTTTTTAATGCTTCTCTGCAAATTCTGTTCATTCGCAATTAAAAGGCTATTAAAACTAATTGTCTCTGATAAGAACGAGTGTTGCCAAGGTTGTGCAAGGCTGCCAAGAACTTTAGATTAAGTTGCCAAGAAATATTCAAAACAAAAAATCTCTAAACACAAATCAGGATAGTCCGAACATCTACAAGGCTTGAAGTGCAAGAACTCCTTTGCTTCCTGCAAAGAATCCTGGTCTATCAGGCTGGCTTTTATCTCTTAAGGGAGGGGCCATTACCAGGAGTGGGATTCAAAATTTTTAACAGCCGGTTCTGTGGGCGTGGCTTAGGTGGTGGGCATGGCTTGGTGATAATGGCTTGGTGGTCATGTTATTGGCTGGGTGTGGCCAACATCAATATCACTCTCATCTCCTCGCCTGGCCTCTCATGACTGTGGGGATGCTGCAACAGTCGTAAGTGTGAAAAATGGTCATAAGTCACTTTTTTCAGTGCCATTATAACTTTGAATGGTCACTCCACATAAGCAAAGTACCAGCAAAAGAGGGGGAAAACTCCAGGGACGTTCCTGAGACAGGAAGTCTAGTCCTGCCAAGAATGTAATAAGGGTTAACGGAGAGGCAGTTTCTGTAAGCAACATCAGAATGTTTCCTTCCTGCCTTCCTTACAGGATTAAGCCAGTAATTTCTTCTAACAACTGATTCTCCCAACTGCTTAGAATGTTAACAACCGGTTCTAGCGAATAGGTGCGAACTGGTAGAATCCCAACCCTGGCCCTTACCTTGCAGCCTTACTCCTGTGTCGCCCGTGCTGCTGCAGCTGCTCTTTCCTTCGAGCAGCCCTGCGTGCACGCGCCCTGGGCATAGGCTCCTCGGGGGCCTCTTCATCACTGCTGCCAGCATCCACAATCTCCAAAGGCAGCACTCCACTCCCTGATGGTCCTGGCCCCATCCCTGCATCACATGCAGGCCCCTCTGAGTCCGAGTCCTCGCTCTCTGACACCTCAGCCATCCGCACCTGCTGCCGTCGAACCACAACACTGGGAAAGAAATGTGCATCTATGCAGTGTGGGGTTAGACTTTTGGTCCCGCTTGAAAATATTCAGGAAGGAAACATCGTTCTTTTGATATTAGGCCCAACAGGATATATTAATAGCTGATGGAAACATTAACAAGTAGTGTTCTGGCAAGTGAAACACTCAGCTCAAAACAGAACCCCTGCAATCTTGGAGCAATAAATTCACACATGGCTGGCTAGACAGACTATCTTCTCGGCATGCAACAATCAATGGGAGAGAAGCAATGCTTTTTGGGAACATTCCTGTGACTAACTGTGTTCTGGAATTGCTTTCTTCTTCATACTCATCCTTTGCGTAGATTATCTCACCCGATGAGAAATTTGGGGGTGGATTTATTTTTTCCCTGTGTACGTTCATTTCACGGTTTCCTCCAAAGTCCTTCTTGTTGGAATATGAATACTCCATCTTAGGGCCATATCCTGGTTTGTTTGGAGGAACCTGAAAGAGATCTGACCAAGAGTTGGAGCAATAAGTTGTGCATTGCTTCGCTTCAAGGTTTCAATGCAATGATGATGCCCCTCAAATCAAGGCATGAAACCAACTTTTGGAATGGACTTGTGAAATCCTAATGACTCTCAGGCATGAAGAACCAGGACCACACATTAAACTGCAATTAAACTGGGTTATTTTGCTCATGCCATGCCTATACATAAGAATCTAATCAACTAATGGTCATCAACAGTGGTGGGAATCATTTTTTTTTACTACCGGTTCTGTGGGTGTGACTTAGTGGGCATTGTGTGCTTGGTGGGTGTGGTAGGGGAAGGATACTGCAAAATCCCATTCCCTCCCCACCCCATTAACCTGCTTTCCAGCTCCGTTCTCCTGTGCAAGGCAACCAAAGGAGACCCTGCCTATCAGCTGGGACTCAATGGGGGGCAGAGAATAGATGGGGGCGGGGCCAGTCAGAGGTGGGATTTGCTGGTTCTCCGAACTACTCACAATTTCCACTACCAGTTCTCCAGAACTGGTCAAACCTGCTGAATACCACCTCTGGTCAGCATTAAATTAAAAGAATCAACATAATTCAAGAGAAGTTGGATTTAGACATTTATGGGAATATAAGGACACCAGGCTAATTCCTGTCTTAACTCCACCCCTTGACTCTGCCAATCCTTCTCTTACATCCAGCCATCTAATCGGGTTGCTTTGAACTGGTGCATCGTAGTTTGAAGATACTTTTGTCATAGATGCTCACCTTCAACCGATCCAAATTCAGCCAGATCCAGCTCTTGATTTAAGTTTGATTTATGTGGAATTGCAATTTAGAATATGGGCTAGTTCAAATCACCCTATTCAAAAAAAAAAACAACAACATTTTTATCTCTGAGCCAGACCAGAGTTTGTTTGATACTGGTACATAAAGTGGGGCTTTATGCTTTTTTAAATAATCCTGATGGATGAATATCTGGTGCTGAATCTCCTGTTATTCAAATCGTATTTCAAAAGAGCTGATCAAATATGAAATCTAAATTTGAAGTAGAGGTTTTCAAGCTGCAGATCGTTCCCTGCAAAAAAATGCACGTGTTGTAAGCCAGGAAGATGCTAGACAAAGCTGTTCCTGGAAAATTCAAATTAAATATGCCCCTCGAAATACTTAAAATGAGTGAGGCTTCTACTTCATTTTTTTTCCCCCAGTATGGAAGAGGTCAACATCTCCCTCGTCTGCAATTCAGACAAAGCCACTGGCCAGCTGCTTTATAACTCCTAACTGAAGACCTGTGAGGATAGTTAACAGCTGGAAACAGATGAAGTCCAATCTCTCAGGACGTCTATGCAAGTTCCTCGTTGCATGTCTAATGTAGCCTTGCACTGGGATGGAACTCAGACATGGCCCTGTTTATTGAATTTTTGACTTAAATTAATCTTTGTCTTCCAGCTGGCCAACTTCCTCGACTTTCCTGGATGGTTTCCAGATCATTTGGAAGAGACTGCTAAAAATCAAAAGATTCAGTCAGATGGGATCCCCATATGCTTAGTTCGGTTAGGAATTCGTTGGGTGAAACGTCTTCTCAAAACAACTTGTTTGAGTTAAAGGTAATGTCTCCCTCCAGTCAGGGTATGAAATTAGAGGCACATGTCCTGCTTAGTTGTTGACAAGAACCTGCAAAAGAAATTCTTTCTGCAAATGAAATTAGCTCCACGTATTTGTTTCGTGAGAGAGAGTTCAATCACGGGACTTGTCATGCTCTCGAAATATTGGTGTGTGATGGTGAACTTCTGGATCTGATGAGATGAACACGCCAAAAGAACCCCTCCCAGCTACATGTTGATCCTCCATTCCAATTCTGAAATGTTGGGAAATTTTCACTTTAACCAGGTTGGATACTATGCGTCTGCAATCCTTCTTGGACTTTTGAAGGGTATTCCTATGTATCTTCAGTGGTGTCTATGTGTTGTTGGTTCAATAGAAATTATGGGATCTTTGGTGTTCTCACTGAACACTGATGATGGTGCCTAGTTTGGCAATGAAACATCTGTAAGGAAACAACCAAGCTCAGAGAACATCAAGGTTCAACCTGGTGCTATAAATATTTGCTTTTATTGCTCAGTAGAGGCCATCTGCCATTATACTGTTCCCTTTGTAAGGACTCTAGACAGATCCTTATATCTCCTTAAATATAAACACTTTTCCAGTTAGGGAGAATAATTTCTATTTAATTGTACTACTCTTAAGCAAGGACTTATTTGGGTTTATTTTGGGAACTGTGTTCTTAATTATTTTTAGAACTCTATTGTACTTATTGTTTTTCTCTTACATACATATACATATATAGAGAAGGATGTAGTCCTTTTATTCAATATCTTATTTATATCCACCCTCGAGACTGTACTAAATAAAACTGATGAGATAAAGATAGCAATAGCAATAGCAGTAAGACTTATATAATGCTTCATAATACTTTACAGTCCTCTCTAGGCGATTTACAGAGTCACCCTATTGGCCTCAACAATCTGCATCCTCATTTTACCCACCTTGGAAGGACGGAAGGCTGAGTCAACCTTGAGCTAGTCAGTGGACAGCTCAAATTCCTGGCAGTGGGCAGAGTTTGTCTGCAATACTGCATTCTAACCACTGGGCCACCAGGAAGGAGAATGAGAAAGGGAATAAGAGGGAAGGAAGGAAGGAAGGAAGGAAGGAAGGAAGGAAGGAAGGAAGGAAGGAAGGAAGGAAGGAAGGAAGGAAGGAAGGAAGGAAGGAAGGAAGGAATAACAATTGTACATAGGCTTATATACCGCTTCATAGTGCTTTACAGCTCTCTCTAAGTGGTTTAGTCAGTCTACTGCCCCCAACAATTTGGGTCCTCGTTTTACCCACTTTGGAAGGATGGAAGGATGAGTCACTTTTGAGCCTGGTGAGATTTGAAATATGGCAGAATGTGTGGTTCCTACTACTGATCTAGCAAAGACTGAACGTGCCAGGAAGATCCAAACAGGTTGGATGCAATTTTCTTATTCAAGTAGGTCAAATTCTAGCGAGATCTGAACATTTGGCTGAATTTCATGCCCTTGTTTTGAGAACCCAGCAACAACCTCCAAACAATCTCAATCTTTGGTCTTCAGTTGGTCTCCTCTGTCTGTTGATGCTGCTGAGTTTAAATGGATATTTAAAAACTAGCTTGTTTCCTGGTTTGTCTTTTGTGCTAGCTTAAAGCCAATACGGCATCAAACTGCGCAAAGGTGAGCTTTCTCCTAAATGTAGGATTTTTTTTTTTTAATGTGAGTTACATTGTGAAGTAAGTATGACACACACACACTTGAGAATGATTTTCCTCCATTCTGACTTCTGGTCTGAATAACACAATCTGGTTTCCTGAGTGTGTGAACAACCAACCTCTGATTTTTTTCCCCCCCTCTATTAAGGGAAACATTTTTTCTGTAGTCACCCAGCATTTTTTAAAAAGTAATTAACTGTAATAAAGAATATGAGCTGCCATCTGTTGTTTTAGATACCTTATGGAGATTATATAAAAAATATCAGCTATTTTAATTTTTTGAATCAAGAAAGTTTATTCCAATAAAAAATTCACCCGGATGAAGTATTTATATGTTTGTGTGTTTTAAATGACTATAAAACTCACCCAAAACAAGCAGTAAAGAATGTTGACATTGCTCAGGCATATTCTTAATGAGACGTCATCAACAGAAATGTCCTATATCGATCCAAAATATCAATAACAACACCTAAACAAGACCAGGGCAATCTTTTATTTTTTTTTTTTCTCCCAGGTTTATTTTCAGTTCCAGAGTTTCTATCTTCTAATGTTTATTTGCTATCAGGTCTCCCTGGTTATTGCCTTTGCTTCAAGTGATTTAATATCATTTGCTCTAGATAAGCAAAGGATACGAGAGTTTGCTGGCTAGATAAAACGAGAAGAACAGCTATCAATGCTTGTCGTTCTTCTTTGCAAAGTATCAGGCGGTTGATTTGCTCTTGTTGGCTGGCCTGCGGAAAATTCTTACAATAGAAAGCCAAGCATGGTGGCAGAGGATGGCTCAGACAAGGGACTAGGCCATGTTGATTTTTTACCCCCATGTGCCAGGTAGACAGGCCTTTGAACCAAAAGTAAATAGGGATGATGGGACTGAAGGACTTACAATGTTGTTTTGGTTTAGCTTAATAGAAAGAGGGAATATTTGAATGTTAACCCAGGTATGCAAAGAGATCTTTAATCATGCATTGGCTGACTTCCATTCTAAGGCAAAGGGTGTAGTTGAAAAGAGGTGTGTATCTGTGTGTGTGTGTGTGTGTGTGTAAGAGAGAGAGATGGAAGGAGGGAGGGAGAGGGAGAGGGGAAGGGGAGGAAGGGGGATGGAGGGAAGGAGAGAGGGGAAGAGGGAGAGGAGAAGGGGAAGGGAGGGGAAGAGAGCGGGAGAGGGAGGGAGGGAGAGGATTTGGAAAAGGAAAGGATTTGGGATTTTATTTGTTCAATTTGAGATTTTATTTGTTGAATATAAAATTACTGTGCAGGTTAAAAGGGCTGTATATTTAATGCATGCATCATTAGATCTCTGAAATGTTATTGCTTACAAGAGAGCATGCTGGATTCCCCCCCAGTGGCTGAGCTCATCTTAAAACATCACTAAATCAACTCCAATCATACTTTCCTAAGTTCAGGAGAACCAAACATAGAAACACATAATGGGCATTTTCAAAACGGTCGATGTATCAGAAGATCTTCTACAGTGGGGGGGAATTCTTTAATTGTCATTCTTTCATCCTTTACTACCGGTAGCACTGATGATGTTTTCAAACTTGGCTCGAGGCTCATGAATTAATTAGAGCATCCATTGGAACCCTGACAGTTACCTAGTTGGGTCATGAAACATCTCCAGGGAAACAATCAAAGTCAGAGAGCATTAAAGATCTCACAATCCTCCTTACGATTTATATGGACTGTTTCCTAGTATGATTTGATTGTTGATTGTACCCTATGACTATCATTATGATTCTTGATTCTTAATGAATGTACCTTGTCTTTATGTATACTGAGAGCATTTACACCAAGACAAATTCCTTGTGTGTCCAATCACACTTGGCCAATAAAGAATTCTATTCTATTCTATTCTGTTCTATTCTATTCTATTCTATTCTATTCTATTCTATTCTATTCTATTCTATTCTATTCTATTCTACTCTACTCTACTCTACTCTACTCTACTCTACTCTACTCTACTCTACTCTATTCTATTCTATTCTATTCTACTCTACTCTACTCTACTCTACTCTACTCTACTCTACTCTACTCTACTCTATTCTATTCTATTCTATTCTATTCTACTCTACTCTACTCTACTCTACTCTACTCTACTCTACTCTATTCTATTCTATTCTATTCTATTCTATTCTATTCTTCCTCCTCCTTCTCTTCTTCCTCCTCCTCCTCTTCCTCCTCCTCCTCCTCCTCCTCCTCCTATTCTCCTCCACTCCACAAACCCCACTCCTTTCTAGCACTGATGAGGCTACCAAGTTGGATTGCAAAAAGTCTACAAGAAAACAACCAAACTCAGACAGCATCAAAGATCTCAAAATCCTCCTTCTTTTTCTCCTCTCTACACCCCTCACTTCGTCCTAGCATTGAAGATATGTTCTAGTTGGGTCAGGAAATGCCTGCAAGAAAGCAATCAAGCTCAGAGAGTACCAAGGACCTCACAGTCCTCCTCTTCCTCCACCTCCTCCAGCTGTTCTCCTCCACTCCACAAACCCCACTCCTTTCTAGCAGTGACGAGGCTACCTAGTTGGATCATGAAAAGTCTACAAGAAAACAACCAAGCTCAAAGTCCACCAAGAACCCCTCCTGTCATTCTTTCAGCTTACTCATCTCTATCGAGGGGTAGCCGACCAAAAAAAAACTGTGCAGACTTAGTAGATGAATATTGGATGGTCTTACCCTTGTCCCCAGATGAGGTCTCAGATTAGCTTTAGCAGTGATCCTCATTGTTTTCTAAATCAGTGCACAAAAGCATTTGTGAAATAGGGCAACTGTTTGAAAGTAGCATCTTTGTGTGCTTTGCTCTAGTATGTTAAGAAGAACGTGTCCCTTGTCTAATGAAAAGACAACGGAGACATTACATTGAGCTGGGCCAATTCCTTGGCTTTGCACTGCTCTTGCACTGCTCTTTACTTCTGTGCAGGTATCAGAATTAGACGGACTAATATTCAGTTCACTTCAATTATTTTCCAGAGATAAATATAACAAAGAAACAAGTGTGGAGTTTTGTTCCACTGGGGTTCTATCTCTGAAGGAGATAATGCAAAATTGGCTTGGAATATTTATTAACCCAGCCAAACCAAGCATTATGCATCGATTTTTCAAAGTAATTAAACTGTCAGGAATAAAAAAAATATTAATCAGACAGCACATTTCAACTGTTCAAGCAGCTTCCCATACATTTCTCCCCCACTAATTCTCACCACAGGCCTGGACGGAAAAGGGCAATTTATCCATCCATGGATGGCAAATGGAAACCTTGAAGTCAGACACACAAATATGATTGTGATCTCCCCCATCACATTCCTCAACAACTAGAATTGTAATTATTTGGCCATTCCCTTCGGAATTCTCTAAAAGGAGGACATTGTCCACAAGAAGATGGCAACGTTCTTCATATCCTGTGCAAAGAATAATGTGTGCAACTTTAATGACCTGGGAGATTGGAGTTGTGGAGATTTTCCCACAACTGCTGGAGGTTTTCAACAGTAGACTGGACAACCATTTGATCAGGATGGAATAAGATCTCTTGCCTTGAGCAAGTGGTAGGACTATGTAATATTGTTTGTGTAATAATTTCATTGGACATGGTGGCTGAGTGGTTAAGATGCTGAGCTTGTCAATCAGAAAGGTCATCAGTTCGGCGGTTCGAATTCCCTAGCGCCACATAATGGAGTGAGCTCCAGTTGCTTGTCCCAGCTTCTGCCAACCTAGCAATTCGAAAGCATGTAAAAAAGTGCAAGTAGAAAAATAGGGACCACTTTGGTGGGAAGGTAATGGCGTTCCATGCGCCTTTGGTGTTTAGTCATGCTGGCCACATGACCAAGTAGACTGTCTTTGGACAGCGTTGGCTCTTCGGCTTTGTAACGGAGATGAGCAGCGCCCCCTAGAGCCGGAAATGACTAGCACGTATGTGTGAGGGGAACCTTTAACTTTAATGATTTGATTATTACACAGTTGAAAGATTAATGTCCCTTAGTTCTAAATTACATGAAGGCTTGGACATGACCACTGAAGTAAAGTCAAGGATAGATAGAGGAAGCTCGAACAGTTCTTCAAAATGAAAAAAAAAAAGCTTTTCTGCAGTCACGACATAAGCTTAAGATTGAAAATCAGGCTTGTCAGATGTTATCTTTTCTATCCTGCTCTATGGAGAGTTGGTCTCTGGATAGACTAGAAGAAGCGTTTGAAATGTGGATTTCCAGGAGGCCGTTACATATAAGCTGGGTTGACAAAATCAGAAAGGAGGAGGGGATAAGCCGTCTGGGAAAGCCAAGGGGAATCATCACAATCACAAAAAAGTGAAAGTTAGAATATTTTGGACATGGGATGCGACACCTGGAAAAATAGTGGCATCCTTCACTTAATCCTCCAAGGAAAGATTGAAGGCAGATGAAGGTCTAAACAGAAGAAGAACATTGTGGCTTCAAAACCTAAGGAACTGGGGTTTGGACAAAAGGCAGCAGCCCTTTTTTGGTGTGGCTGTTGATCAAAATAGGATTGCCAACATGTCTGATAATGGATATGGCAGGAAGAAGAGGAGGAGGAGGAGGAGGAGGAGGAGGAGGAGGAGGAGAAGAAGAAGAAGAAGAAGAAGAAGAAGAAGAAGAAGAAGAAGAAGAAGAAGAAGAAGAAGAAGAAGAAGAAGAAGAAGAAGAAGAAGAAGAAGAAGAAGAAGAAGAAGAAGAAGAAGAGAGGAGGAAGAAGAAAGAAGAAGAGAAGGAGAAGAAAAGGAGAAGGAGAAAGAGAAGGAAACAGAGGAGGAGGAGAAGAAGGGGAGGAGGAAGAAGAAGAAAGAGAAGAAGAGAAGGAGAAGAGAAGGAGAAAGAGAAGGAAACAGAGGAGGAAAAGGAGAAGAAGAAGGAGAAAGAGAAAGAGAAGGAAATGGAGGAGGAGAAGGAGAAGGAGAAGAAGATTTATTCCAGGTACAATGAGAACCAGAAATCAATTGCTCAATTTGTTTTCACACCACCATAAAAGGGTACAGATTCCATTCTATCTGCTCCTTCCGAAATGTCTTATACACTCTAGAATTCAAAACAGCGCCCTGGCTGATATCATGATTTGGCCTGTCATCCAGGAGCTTTACCCCCATTGACATTTTAGTCTCCACAGAAATTTCTTTGTGGTGAAGCAGTTCTACCTCTCTTCTTTGTTGACACATTTTCCCAGGAGGGCTTTTGAGCAACTCAATATTTGTGTGTCTTCCCAGTATGTGTTGTGCAGAAAATGGGGGGAAAAAAACAAACAAAAAAAAACACACTACCCTCATTCTGTCATAGTTGCCTGAGATGTGTATTTACATAAATGAAAGAGCTGCGTTTTGACTCCCTGGTAAAATCAAATAAGACGAGACTGGGAGATTAGTTCTTCCATGCAGTTCATTCCGTAGCCAATTATTTGATAGGCCTTTGGTTCATAACTGGATGTAATTATCTCTGATGCAAGGAATGCTGTTTTCTCTGTCACCCGTTTGGAAACAACAAGAACTCCATTTTATTGGGTCAATACACATTGATTGATTGTTTGCACATTGGTATTAACAGGTCATTTCTTTTTAAAATAACCGTCTATTCCTTAGGCAAAAAAAAAAGGCTACGGATTGAGGGATATTGGAATATGTTTCTTCCTGGGTTTGGTTATTGCCAATTAATCAGTTTTTCAAGAATCTTTCCATTTGGCCGCAGACTTTTTAGGCATTCCCAAATACTGAAAATCTCTGTTTCATATTGAGAGCAGCCACCATCTAAGTCAAAGACTTAAAGAAGATTAAGATTAGACCAACACTCGAATACAGCTCATCAGTCTGGAACCCACAATACATATCTGATATTAACACAGTTGAGAAAGTCCAGAAATATTTCACAAGAAGAGTTCTCCATTCCTCTACTCTTTGCAGAATACCTTATGCCACCAGACTTGAAATTCTAGACTAGAAAATCTAGAACTACGCCGCCTTCGGTCCCATCTAAGTATAGTATATAAAATCATACATTGCAATGTCCTACCTGTCAATGAATACTTCAGCTTCAACCATAACAACACAAGAGCACACAATAGATACAAACTCAAGGTTAATCGCACCAAACTTGATTGCAGGAAATATGACTTCAGCAACAGAGTGGTCAATATCTGGAATACTCTACCTGACTCTGTGGTTTCTTCCCCAAACCCCAAAAACTTTAACCTTAGACTGTCTACTATTGACCTCATCCCTTTCCTAAGAGGTCTGTAGGGGGTGTGCATAAGCGCACCAACGCGCCTACCGTCCCTGTTCTATTGTTTCTTTTACACACACACACACACACACACATATATCTGTGGTATTTAGGTTTCTTCGGGTATTTTCCCATGTAATATTTGTGCTTTTATTATAGCAATGTTTCGGCAGAATCTCATCTGCCATCCTCAGGCTTGTCTAGTAAGTTCTTTTTAATTTTGTGTGCCAGGCTTGGCAGTCATTTTTTGTTAGGGTTAGGGTTTACATATATAATTTTATAATATAAATATTATATATATATATATATATATATACTTTGTGTTACAACACCCTGTTAAACTGTTAAGTTGCAATTACAACTGCCTCACATGTAATACTTCCCTGGTTCGAATCCCAGTAAGGGTATGGCTAGCTGAAGAGAGCTAACTAGCTCGAAATAGATCTATACTAGTCTCCCTTATTTATTATTTAAAAATTATCAGCTCAAAAACCTTACACACACACACACACACACACACACACATATATATTCTTATATGTATCCATGTATTCATAACTATGTTTTTACTTATACCTATTATCTTGTAAGCAATTGACAAAAAATAATAAATAAATATAAATAAAAATAAGATGGTTTATTTGGATTTTCAGATAGGCAGTGGCTTAAAATCAAGCATCAATGGATTTGAAGTACAACCAATGGCAGATCCTCAAGAAGGGCTAGTAGCCCTCTCCATTTAGTTTCTTAGTGATATCATTGTAACAGACTCATTCTTCATCCTTCTCTTCGGCTCTGGGATGCTGAAGATATGACCTCATTTGAAAATGGAGTCCCTAACGCTTAGCCTGAAGCTACGTTGGCAAGCTCCCATCTCAAATACAAGGGGAGCCTCCATGGAAGAAAGAAACTGTTATGATGGGCTGAGATGACCATGCTCTTGGGGTGAAAGGTCATCCATTGGCCTCTCTGAGAAAAAAAAATCTGACTTTCCCCATCTCTACTCAGTACATGTGTTGATTTATTTGCTTTGGTTTCTATGACTTCTGAAGACTCTGGGTGGCTTACAACAGTCTCACCAAATAGTATTAAAATTCCAGTAAGCGACCCATTTTGTAATAGCAACCCAACCAGCCTGATGTGTCATGATCCAGTGGAGTAGGCCACATCCTTAGTCAACCCCAAATGCCACCGTGAACAGCCATGTTCTTAACACTGTTGGTAAACATATTAAGGAGGTGATGTTTCCAATATGCGTGTGGAATAAGCTCTCCCAAATAAAAGGACTGTAAAAGGGATGGTTGTCAGAAATGAAGTAAAAGATGAGATTCCCAGATATTTCACTTTTGGGTCCTGCTCGGTCCAATAGAGGACAAATTGGATAGAGTAGAATAGAGTAGAATAGAATAGAATAGAACATAGAGTAGAGTAGAGTAGAGTAGAATAGAGTGCAGAGTAGAGTAGAGTAGAATAGAATAGAATAGAATAGAATAGAATAGAATAGAATAGAATATAGAGTAGAGTGTAGAGAGTAGAGTAGAGTAGAGTAGAGTAGAGTAGAGTAGGGTAGAATAGAATAGAACAGAACAGAACAGAATAGAATAGAATGGAATAGAATATAGAGTAGACTGTAGAGTAGAGTAGAGTAGAGTAGGGTAGAATAGAATAGAATAGAATAGAATAGAATAGAATAGAATAGAATAGAATAGAATAGAATAGAATAGAATAGAATAGAATAGAATAGAATAGAACAGAATAGAACAGAATAGAATAGAATGGAATAGAATGGAATGTAGAGTAGAGTAGAGTAGAGTAGAGTAGAGTAGAGTAGGGTAGGGTAGGGTAGGGTAGGGTAGGGTAGAATAGAATAGAATAGAATAGAATAGAATGTAGAGTAGAGTAGAATAGAATAGAATAGAATAGAATGTAGAGTAGAGTAGAGTAGAGTAGAGTAGAGTAGAGTAGAGTAGAGTAGAGTAGAGTAGAATAGAATAGAATAGAATAGAATAGAATAGAATAGAATAGAATAGAATAGAATAGAATAGAATAGAATAGAATAGAGAGTAGAGTAGAGTAGAGTAGAACAGAACAGAACAGAACAGAATAGAGCTGTAAGGGACCTTGGAGGTCTTCTAGTCTAGCCCCCTGCTCAAGCAGGAGAACCTATACCATTTCAGGTAAGTGGCTATCTAGTTTCTTCTTAAAAACCTCCAGTGATGAAGCACCCACAATTTCTGAAGGCAAACTGTTCCACCAGCTAATTGTCCTCACTGTTAGGATTGGATTGGATTGAATTGGATTGAATGGGTGAGGATGCCTAATACCTGTAATTCACATCAAACAATCCTCCTAATTCATATCTGATTCATCTATCAAGCACTGTTTTTGCACAATGAGAATACCACATGGGCACATGTGGTTTCCTCATTGTGCAAGAACAGTGCTTGATAGGGATTAAAAGAGGTGATGTAAAATTAAAAAGAGGACCAGATCCAGGAAACCAACCCTTTTACAATCCTGGAGAATCTGTTCCTCCAAAATAAAATCTGACTTCGTAGGTACAGGACACCAAAATGGGCATTCCATGTTTGTGGGTTATCCCAGTTTATCTAATAAAACCCGATGCATTTAATAAACTGTGGTTCAGGCACGATAGCTGAGAGTATTACATGCATGTTCTCACAACGTAGGCATCTCGCTGTGCTGAGTTGGAAGATTTAAAAATAAACACCCCCTCGCCATCCTGGAGTTTTTGCTGCAAAGGAGAGAGAAATATATTGGCGTCAACTCACACAGCCTTTGCTGCAGCCCCTTTGTCAGCTTTTACGAGTAAATGGTAGTCAAAAGAAGGGAAGTGGAAGGCCTCAGCTTTCCTTTCACAGCAATACATCTGCAAGAATAAACACCCACTGGCACAGTTAAAAAGCTGATGAGGCATGACCAAAAAGGAGCTTTCTAAGCAAATGTGGAATAAAAATCAAAGGAAGCCTTTGACGGAGACAAAACCGCTCCATCTGAGATCTCAAAAGATGATCACAACGATTTGCAATTACCCCTGTCATGGCTTGCATTATGACACCTCAAATCTCTCTCTCTCTCTCCCCCTCTCCCTCTCTCTCTCTCTCTCTCACACACACACACTCCACAAACCAAAAGCCTTTTCCCCTGCCTCTAGCACGTCTCCCCTTTTGAAAATTTGCAGGAGAAAATGGGCATTGAGAAAACTACCCCGTGAAATTATGAATGAGTCAGAAATGGAAAGGTTGCCCAAAAGGACCTTTTTAAATATATATTATTTTACAACTCCATATATATAAAAGGCTCTGAGAAGAGGGGGGAGGTGATGATGGAGTTGTAAAATGTCCCTTCCAGGGTCTTTCCATTTGTGTGCTTTTCATGAAGAGAGAATTTCCTTTTGGAGAAAAAGTGAGGGGGTGATTAATGATGGAGGCATTTGGTTTCCTTAGAAGCTGCCCTGAGAGCATGTTTTGACTGAGGAATGGATCAGAGTCACCCAGACCTCTAGATGGATCGTAAATATATTAGATAGATAGATAGATAGATAGATAGATAGATAGATAGATAGATAGATAGATAGATAGATAGATAGATAGATAGATAGATAGATAGGTAGGTAGGTAGAGAGGCAGGCAGGCAGGCAGGAAGGCAGGCAGGCAGATGAGAGAGAGAAATATGACGGCTGGATAGATATAGACAGATGATGATGATGGATAGATAGATAAATAGATAGATAGATAGATAGATAGATAGATAGATAGATAGATAGATAGATAGATAGATAGATAGATAGATAGATAGATGACATGACAGACAGACAGACAGACAGACAGACAGACAGACAGACAGAAATGGATGTTGGATGGATGGATGGATGGGAGGAGAGAAAGATTTTCTTGGTCCTGCTCCATTCAGGTCATCCTTCCAACCTTGCTACTTCCATAAATTCCTGGAAGGTGCAACTCAATGGTGAATTTCAGATTTGTCTATTGATTCCCTGAAAAGAATCCTCCATTTTTCTGAAGAAGGTAGGGAATATCCCCAAGGCCCATTTTTCAAAAATAAACAATAGTTGTGAAAGTCAATAAGCCTAATACATGTGGGATGTTATCAGTTAAAATATTCATTTATTGATCTTAATCAATATTGGGAAAATGTCTTGATTTCGGGATGATTGAGCATGAAATCTTGAGCTATGTACTGTACTGTATAGGTACCTGTTGTTGCTGTCCGAGGTGCTGAACAGGGTCTCATCCTTTCTCAGGTTTCCTCCTGTCTTCTTTTCAAAGAAGTTCACTTTTCATTGATTTTAAAGAGATTGCAAAATCTGGATGTTTTATCTAGGCTCTAAAGAACTTTCCTGAAGTTGTTGAGAAATCTAAAACAGAATTTCTGCCTAAAAAGTTTATTGCCTATCTATCCTTTCTAAAAAGAAAGAACAGCAATCATAAAAAGGAGCATCCTTCAAGAAGGCCAGCAAATCTAATTAGGATCCACCATTACTGGAAAGTGCACTGTGACAAAATCACACATTCAAGATTGTTTCGTTGTCTTAGCCATAATCAGAGCATCTTCATAACAATCATGTACTTCCTAATAACCTTTAAAAAGAGTTTGAAGTGAAAAGAAGCATAATTATTCTTAGTCCTTGCAAATGGCATCTCTAGCTTGTAAAAATTCTTTTCTCAAGATCACGTTTCATATTGTGGTCATTTCCCAAAAGGGAACAAAATTGTGAGCAGAATAAAGATATGGATTGAAAAATCCTGCATATCCACAGAAAGAAAACAGCATTCTGAAATTCCCTGAAGAGGAAAGAGGTTTTTTGATGTCATAGATCCAATTTTATCAGTCAGATGTATTTTGGATTTTTCTATGGAAATTGATGGAACAAGCAAGAAGAAATGAAATAAACAATAGAAAAAAACAAAACAATCTTGCAACCATGAAACTGTCCAACCTACTAGATATTCCAAAACCTTTTTGGCCACTGAGATTATTAATGAGAATAAGTTAAAATCAAAGAGACTGTGCAAAATCCAGGTAGATACAGGGGTGTGCAAAGGTCAACAATCCAGTAGACCTATAAAACCTCTTGTGAAAATACCATTTGTTTAAATCTTTTCCAAGCTATGTTTTAGAACTAGCAAAACTCATCCTTGGAAAATATATTGCCCTTGTGTTTTCTTTAACTCATAAGTATTCTCTTTCTCTTCTGCCCTTTTCCCAGTGTTAAATTATATTCACAATGTATTGCAGTAATTTTGAAAAATCACAAGCTGTATCTCTGTTTATCTTTGGGGGAGGAGGGAATCTAAAAAGTAAAAGAAGAATGAGCAAACTCCCCTTAACTCCCCCCCCCCCGCCCCAATCTCATTTCACTCATGAAGAGTTGGGAATCCAGCATTTATATTCTGAAGGAGAAATGATCTTAAGCAAAGAGTTTCCTTGGTAATACAAGCAATCTTGTTTATACCAAGGACTTAACTCTGTATCAGTACTTCTCAGAATTAAGGACTATTAAATGGCATTTTGAAGCACAACCACAGCATTTCAACTTATAATATCAGTTTTGGAATAACCAACTCTAGAAAGAACATTATAAAATCCTTTTCTATTAAAATTCATGTGTCAAATTGTGTGTGTGTGTGTGAGAGAGAGAGAGAGAGAGGGAGAGGGAGAGAGGGAGGGAGAGAGAGGAGTGGGAAGGAGTAAGTGAACAAATGTGTATTCAGTTATTTTGAATGGAAGTATCTTTACTAGGAATGCAACAATATTTTGTTCATTATGCCTTTTTAAATAAACCAATCTGATTTTCCTTGGCAGAACTTAAAGCATTTGTTCTCATGTTTTCACACCTCTCTGCATTTCTGGAAAGAGTTCTCGGCTCGAAACAAAAAAAGAAGAAGGAAACAAATTGAAAGCACTCAAATGCATTTTGAAATATGTGCTTGAGAACCAAGTGCATTGAAATCATACATTTTGGGGAAAATACGTTGGACACGTTGCTGTTGTTGTTGCTGTTGTTGTTGTTTTTATCTATTTAGATATGAAATTAAAGGACAGGAATTAACAAAGGAGCAAAAAATGATGTGGACAAGATATCAGCTGATCCATTTATCTCTAGTTCTTGTTTAGTGCCAATGGAGAGTATCCAAATTTAGGTCCATTATCTCCATGAAAGCAAGAAATCAATTGAACATGTTGCATTAATCAAAACACTGCACACTTCATCCATAAATGAGTATCACAAAAATGGGAAAAGTAACTATTTCAGTTGAACCCTAATATCTGTGTACTTATCTTTCTTTCAGATCCTCATGTATTAGTACAGTGGTACCTTGGCACTCAGCTGCTTTGAAACTCATCAAATTTGGTATTTTGATGCAAAAAATTTCATCCAGTTACATTATTTCTTATGGGAAAAATGTGCGTGGTACTCATCATTTTTGGAACTTGTCATGCCTCCCGGAACCAATTAATGATGATTACCAAGGTAGCACTGTATCCGGATTTCAAAACTTGGTCATCCTTTGATGACAAAATTATCATTTTTGATTTCAAAAATTTGTCTCCTTTCCAGCCAAGGAGACAAAACTCGGTCTACAGCTAGAACAGGGATATTGGGGTGGGGGGGAAATATATCTATTTAAGGAATTGAATTTTTCTTCCTTTCCATCTGTGCCTGGTGAAAATGAAAAACAAGTTTGACCTTTAAGATTTAGCCAAAAAGGAAACCTGATAAATGCAATGCAGTTCTTCTAAAAAGAGAAATATATTTATATAATTGAGGGAACCAGAGATAACCATTTCCTTGTTATAAAATATTGGAGACAGGTGGACAAACATGGCTGAATTTCCCCATTCATCCATTTGAATAAAAATCATGGCTCTGTCACGGGTTAGAACTAACCTGCAAATCTGCAGTCAAAAACTCTGCTTTCTCCACATAAAGCTTGAGAATTTGCAGATAAAGGAAAAAAACAAATCAAATACGGCTTTATAATAAATCTTCCTTGTCATAAGTCAACTATATTTTTCATACAAAAACAGCACTTGAGACAGAACATTTCTAAGGAGCTTTTGAGATGTAGAATGCCATCATGTTGTGTACCACAGAATGGACTGATCATTGTACATTGTCATTTTTGTTGTTTTTAACCATTTTATGGCATCCGGACATGGCTGGGAATCTTTTGTGGAGTCAACAGAATATGAATATAACTATGTAATAATTGTTATAAAAACAAATAATAAAAAGTAGCATGCATTTCTTAACAGGAATATATATTTACCCCAAAGTAAACAGATATGCCTACTTTTGTATCAATAGGAATACATTGGGACAAATATGCAGCCAAACCTGGACCACAAAGCATTGTAAAACCCAAGAAATTATCCTGCCCCAAAATTTTAGAAATCTCCAAACAAATGATTTCTCAAGATTACAATAGATTTTTTTTTTAAAAAAATCCCACCTTAACACCTGGGATAAATAGTTAGCACTTGCTGATAAGCGCTGAATGCCTTCCCTGAGACCACCACTTGTTTGGGGAGATGGATTTTCCAGTAAGTTTTTAAACATAAATGTGTAACATAAAATTTTATCTAATGAGGAGGGAGGCGTGGGAGAAAATTGAAGAGAGCTAGCTGTAGAAAATGAGCGTGTAAGAAAACATTGATTAGATGCCACATTAAGATATTTAGTATCCTTCAGAAAAGCCCTGGATTTTGTGTCAAAGGGTAGGTTTATTTTCTGTTGGGCTGGGGAAGGTGGGGGAGAGAAGGAGGGAGGAAGGGAGAGAAAGAGAAGAGAGAGAAAGAGAATGAGAATGAATTACACATAGATATATGTTAGATAATAGACAGACAGATATATAGATAATATATATATAGAGAGAAATAGAGATAATAGATGATTGATCAATAAATATAGATAATAGATATAGTGTACAGATGATAAATAATAGACACAAATAGATAAAAGAGATAATCATAGATCATAGAGATTCTATCATCTATCTAATCAATCTATATAATCTATTATCTATCATGTCTGTCTTGTCTGTCTGTCTATCTATCTATCTATCTATCTATCTATCTATCTATCTATCTATCTATCATCTATTTATTATCTATCTATCTATCTATCTATCTATCTATCTATCTATCTATCTATCTATCTATCTATCTATCTATCTTTCTATCATATATCTGTCATATATCTCTGTATCTATCCTGGCACAGTAAATTAAGAATTTTTACTTTAAAAAAAAAACTTTCAGTGCATATGACAGATAATGTTCCTTTATAAATATATGGTATTCTTTCAACAATCTGTATTTACTGTAGACCTTTGAATAGTCTGTTTCTTTTAAGAATCACGGCACAGAATTAATCACTGTTGATACAGATAGATGTTTGTGTGTGTATACACACATACACATACACATACACACACACAAACAGAGATACAAAATTCCTTGAAGTTAAGATTTCTTCCTATCATTAGATCACGTGAGGAACTGCAAAAAGATGTGTAGATTCCATCAGACAAGAGTCGGGTTTCTCTATCGGCATCATAATAAAAGGATTATTTTCTCCACTAATCTATTTATGAAAAGGAAACACTGCTTCCCTTTCAGGAACCATCAATTGCTTTAATAAGGAACTGAAAAGCCTGCCCTACTTTGTATGCTGAACATCACCCCAGTTGCATAAGGATTTACAATAGGCAAAAACAAAACTGGTTTTGTTATAAATAAGAGCAATTTGTTGGGAAGGAGGAAAAAAAGGGAAAAGAGAAAGAACTTTCCTTGGTTATGTTTGCACCTAAGGAGACAGGAAAAGAAAATATTTTAACGCTCATAAAGATTTATCAGGCGTTCATTCAATTAAAACTTCTTGTGTATTCTAAGGGGTTCAAAATCCTCTTTAAGACCAGCAAATGAGAAGACACACCAAAGCCTATGCACTCATAGAGCAAAACTAAGATGTTATGAAGAAGAAAAACAATTTGACAGTTCTCAGAGAGATGCCTTTTAAGAACAATCCAGCTAAAATGAAATGGTTATACTGTATAAAGAGATGCCCTGCAAATATTCTCTAGGCAATCATTTTGCTGATTATTTTTTTAAGGGTGCACTAATCCAGAAAGTGCAGTTATGTTATGGGGGGAGGGTAACCTTAACCAATTATAGGAAAATATCAAACACTGCTGTTGAAAATCAATTTATTTATTTAAATAATGGCAAGCACCAAGAGTTGTCTTCTTTCATGGATTCATGCCTTGACCAGAATGTTGATGGAATAGCATCTTCAACTTGGCATCCTGCAGATGTCTTGGGGTGGAACTTCTATCCTCTTCAATTGGCAGTCCTCATTGCTGGAAGAAATGACTCTACCTCAACATATCTGAAGAATACCAAATTGGTTTGGAGAAAGGAAAATCCAGGGCATATTTTTTAATGTTTCGTTACCACCACCGTCCTTTCTCTTTGATGCAATGGTTGAGCTAAAAAGCAAGCATCTGATTGGCCGATCCTTCTTCCAATGGTGTCAGCATGTCACCATTAGTAATCCATTCTCATGGAAGTTTAGAAAGAGGCCAAACATTTGAATAACCACAACTGTACAAAGATGGTTGGCAAAACTACATCTTATTCATCTTATTTGCAGTAGTAATAATGACAGGGCAGCCGACTTATTTATTTGCTTACTGATTGGGTTACTTGAATTAATTTGCATCCCTACTTGATGATATTTGAATCTCAAATATCCATGACAGAACACCCAGTTTTTCACAACAAGTGAAACTTGGGTGACAAGATCCATGAATGCCACCATTTTATCACAGTTTCATGCTGCTTTGGATTCTAGGTTGACCATCCAAACTAGAAGTAACCAGAAATGGTTGTAAAGTAGGGACTGACAGCTAGAGCTTGGTGTTTACAAATCCTGCTTTTTTGGATAGTACAAATATTTAGTTCAATTCAGTTTTAGATGATATTCTAGACCAGTGATTCTCAATCTATTCTTCACCACTAACCCCCTTTAAATACTTTTTGTGGCCACGAATCACAAAGACTTAAGATTTAAATCATAACATTTCTTCAAACCTTCATAGACTCCCAGGTGCCCGCGGACCGTAGGTTGAGAGCAATTGTTCTAAACCATAACTTATGATGAACAATACAAGGATAAAATGATACCAGATGTGTGGTTATTACCCCAAATAACATTTGTAGAAATAGTTTAACACGAAAACCAATGAGACTTCAAAAATGCTTATTTGAGTTTGGCTCTGACTTAGTAGCTTGTTGGGCCAAATTTAGTATTCATTGGAAAAGGAGAAAGACTGGTTATGTATAATCCAAAAAGGCCCTTATATTTTTTACAGCATAGTTATATACAAGCCCTTATAATTGTTGCCTCCCTTTATAGAGAGGCCTATGAGAAAATTCACACTGGTTTGAGGTGATCTCTATAAACAAACATTATAATTTAAAAAAACAGTGTTTTCTCAGTGTCATGTAATTCAATACATATGCATACAATATACAGTATATATATATATATATATATCCCAGTAAGGGTATGGCTAGCTGAAGAGAACTAACTAGCTCGAAATAGATCTATCCTAGTCTCCCTTATTTATTATTTAAATTATCAGCTCAAAACCTTACACACACACACACACATATATATATATACACACAAACATACACACACATGAAGAGATATACATATGTGTGTTTATGGGTATATATGTGTATATGCACACATGTACATATATGTATGTGTACACACACAAACACACACACATACATATACAGTATATTCCCCAAACACTCGAAATGGAAACGCTCGGCTTTAAATGTATAAAAATATCTAATTTTAATGCAGGAAAAAATATATATATTACAAGTAAAGTAATGTTCTCTTAATTAGGCAAATGATCTGAAAAACAGCGAACATTATAACCGTGTTAGGAGCTGCAGAGTGACAAATATGGGAGGCCTGTGGATCAGGTGGCATTGATTTTATGTTAATTTTTTTTCTTTTTAAAAGAACTATCTCTCCCAAGTGAGAGAGCTGGATACCCCAATCCCCTGCTAAATTCTTAAGTCGTTTTTTGGGAAATGTATGTAAAATCAGACCAGAAATTTTAAAAAGGGGGATAAAGAAATTTTTTACAGTTCAGTCCATTAAAAAAAAACCCCTTGCATGGGATTTTGCTTCTCAATTAAACAATCACCCCTCAGCAGGGCTGAGATCTGGTTTAACGCACCTCCCCTAATGAAAAAATAAAATACAATTACCTTCAGATGACGTGATGTCATGTCGTATTTAAAGTGCAAGAACACTTTTAACGCACACGGAGAGATATGATGCCCAGTGCTTGTAACTTGACCATTGAAAAAGAAGTACTGCCAATATTTTTATTTACAAAATAAAATAAAATAAAAAAGGGACGGAGGGAGGGAGGGAAAGGGATAAGACACTTCCTAATCTAGCGAAGGAAGGACAGAACGTCTCTTTCAAACATTATTTTTTTCCATCTCAATTCTCTGGATGGGGCCAGGGGGGTGTCGAGAGAAACTTTTCATATCGTCTCTTCATTCCCCCCCCCCACAAATAACCCAATGCAAAAGTTCCAAGGAAGAAACATTCATTCAGTTCTTTTAAAAGGCCAAACAGGGGCGGGGAGGAAAAGGAGGAAGATCTGCAAAATCATAACAACAGTAATAATTATAATAACTTAAAGGGAGTTTAGTAGAAGACGCCCATCCCAAAGCCTGGCCTGGTCTGAAAAATGTCTTCATTGATGGTGATGAGCAAAAACCAAAAAAAAAAACCCCAATATTATTCTTTTTCTGGGACCAATTTCATCGGATGTTTCCAGTTCAGGTCTGGCTTGCTCTTTTGCAAGACATTTCCCACCCATCCAATGCAACCCTCCCCTCCCCCAGGCCTCCCCCCCCCCCGCCCACTCCCCATTTCACAGCTGACTAATGGCAGTTTGTTTTTCCAACACTTCGAGGTAATCCGGTTCGGCCTGCAGCTTCCCTTGCAGCAAAGGGAGATCGGGTTTGGACAGTTCCGTAAAATACTTCCTCGGAGTCCCGTACAAAACCGTTTTATTGAGCCTGTCTTGGTTTTGTCGCCTGGACTCGTAGGAAGGAGCGAACTGCCTTTTGGGGAGGGTGCAGAAATTATATTGGACCATGCTTCCGCTGGGCAGTTCCTTCACCCTCTCCACCAAGTTTTGATACAACAGTTCCGGCTCTCTCGAAAAGGGTTGCTTCTCCAGCATGTCTGCCGCGCTGATGGTGAAGGCAAAGCTGGTAGAATCGTCCTTCTTCGGCTCCAGATTGCTGTAGCTAAATTCGTGGAGATTCCGGTAGTAAGCAACGGGGTCCCCTTCCTTCTGCATGTAGATAGGATTCTGGCACATCTCGCCAACGGGAGGAGGGATGTAATTATAGACGTGGCCTTCCGCTTTCTCGTGGGCCTCGCTGTTGTAGCAGCCGTACTGCAGTTGGAAGGAACTGACGTCCAGGTTGTTGGCACTGCTGGGCACGCTTGGCAACCCCTTACGGCGTTTGAGAACAAAGACAAAGAGCCCAGCCCCAAAGCAGACCGACAAAATAAACACCACCAGAAGGCCCAAAATTAAGACGGAGAGGGGGACTTCCGTCCGCATTTCCGGAAAGGCGCTGGGGAAGATGCTGAAGGCTGATGGCATATCGGTGTTCAGATTGAGGGACAAGAGAGAAGAATCTAAGTGATTGGGGTTCTCGGGGCAGATGGCTTCTTTGCTCAAGGTCTTGAGATGTTCTCCAGCGTGCTTGGCAGGAGAGTCACAGATCACTTCGTTGATTACCACGGGACTTCCTGACTGCTGGTTGTTTTGCTCAGTGACTTGTTCTATCCAGTATCTCAACCCCATGATGTCACAAGTACAGTCCCAAGGGTTTTCTTGAAGGTCGATTTGAATTAGGGCTGAAAGCTGGTCAAGGACACCTTGCACGGGAAGATACGAGAAATGGTTGTTCCTCAGGTTGAGTCTAGTTAAGGTGGTGCCTCCAAAGACATTGTCCGGCAGGGACCTCAAGAGATTGTTGTTCAAAAAGAGGAGGTGAAGATTGCCCAACACATCAAAGGTGCGTGGCAGGATCTCTTTAATCACGTTATACTCTAAATAGAGATACTGTAAGCTGTGGAGCCCTTCAAACATGGAAGGATACAAGACCTCAAGGTAGTTACCATTGAGATAAAGCCGGCGTAAACTGGTGAGATTAGAAAAGGCACCTTCTTGGATCACAGCAATCCTATTGTTTCCCAAATGCAACAAGTCCAGTGATGGATAGTCCATGAGATCGCTTTTATAGATCGTTTGCAAGTAGTTGCTTGTCAAATAGAGTTTCTTTGGACTGGTGGGTTTGGGGTGGAGATCAGAGACATTGCCAATTCTCTTCTCCTGGCAGTTGATGTTCAACCCATTGTCAGAACTTTGTGAAGTGCAAGCGCAAAGATTTGGGCAAGTTAGGGGCACAGGAGATTTGGTTTGATAAACCATGATGGGCCCAAAAATCTGCCTGTCTTTAGACACGGTGACCCGTGGGGTTGGACGGTTCCTGGTTTTGGGTGGGCGGCTGGCTTTGGGAGCCCTGGTGGCCCCAACCGCAGAGTTAACTGTTGGGGGGAGTCTCTGGATGTGTGTATCTGAGTGGGAAGGGTATTTCTCCCTTGGGTTGGAATCGCCCACACTTTTTCGAGGGCAGAGATCCTGCCTGGTCAGTTGGGTGACGTCTTTGCCATGCAACCTGAAAGGGGTCTCACACACAATCTCCCCAACGAAGACCGTGATGGTGTCTAGCCAAGCCTTGAGAGGCAGGAGATCACAAGTACAGTTCCATGGATTCTCCTCCAGCTGGATTTCCATAATTCCTCCAATGTGCTCCAAGACACCAGCAAAAGGCATCATTTTTAGCCGGTTCCCTCTAAGGTCCAGGTGGGTCAGGAGGACAAAACGAAACACGTTGCTAGGGAGGGATAACAACAGGTTGTCGTTGAGTATCAACACCTTCAGCTTGTTGAGTTTGCTGAAAGCCCCTGCCTCAATGGCGGTGATGTAGTTGTAGTCAGCCTGGAGATACTCCAGGCTTTCTAAGCCTAGGAAGGTCTCCTCTCGTAAGATCTCCAGCTTGTTGTTGTTGAGGTGCAACCTCTTAAGAATCCGAAGGCCCAGAAAGGCCCCAGTTCGAATCTCTTCCATGTCGTTGTAACCCAAGTGGAGCGTCACGGCATTGGAGTAGTTGACGAATTCGTTGGGGTAGAGTCGGGCAAACGCATTCCCGTTGAGAAAGAGTTGGTAGATCTTGGATGGGGGAGGCAGGAGGAGGCCGACCGTGGTAAATCCCTTGTTTTCGCAATTAATATTCAGCACGTTCTCCTTCTCCTCGCAAGGGCAACGGCTCTTGCTGCAAATGTCTTTGGCAGGTTTCCGGCTCTCTGTGGTCGGCGCAATCCCAACTACTGTGAACACGCTCAGCAGCCAAACTCCCTTCTGCATCTTTATGGAGCCTTGATGAGCCCACCTTCTGCGCCAAGAGTCCAGCCTTGAGGGAAATGAGGGAAGGCAGAAAACAAGGCACATCAGTCAAACAACACCCAACAATCTGGAGGCAATGCAGCAACGCCCCCGTGACACAATCCTCAAAGCTCCCTCTCCCCCTCTTTTGGGGCCTCTTCAAGAGGAAGGGAACTTTGCCCTTTTCACCCCACCTTCTCTCTTCCTGGACCCCCTCTCCCCTTCCCACCGGAGCTATGATTCTTTGGGCTGCTCTTCAGGATTTTTTCTCAAGTTGCCCCCTTCTGCTTTCCCCCTACCCCTCCAAAATATTTGTGGGGGAGGGAAAGGGAGAGAGGAAGAGGTTTCAACCTGATGAGAGCCAGCAGTTTTCTCCTCTTCATCACCCTCATTTCCCTCCCCTTCTCCAGATGGCCCCGTTAGGATGGGAATTTCCGGACTCAACTGGCCCTCCACTTATGCAGCTCTTCCCCTTCTCCTCATCGTCACACACTCTTGTGCCATGGAAACTCTTTTGTGCGAGGAAGGAGCCTGGCTCATCTCCCTTCCCCCATGGCTTTGCCTCAGCCGCTTCCCCTACCCTCCATTTCCAGTTTCATCAATAACTCTTGGGGTGTTGGGGAAATACGTTTTTCATTTCGTCAACCCCTACAATGTCCCCTTGGCCTAATTCTGCCCCAAGGGATCCCATCAAATAGTTGAGGGACACCATCACGTCTCCTATTGGGAAAGCCTTGTCCATCTTCCACTTGGAAATCTGGACAAAAGAAACCCTGGGAAAAGCTCCCCTCCTGGGCTGAAGGATTCTCTTGAGAGCCCTCCCCATGACTCTGGGGATGGGGGTGGTGTCTCCTTCCTTTGCTCTTTAATTTGCCCTATGACTATTACTAAGTGCTGCACCTTATGATTCTTGACTCTTGACGAATGTATCTTTCTTTTATGTACACTGAGAGCATTTGCACCAAGACAAATTCCTTGTATGTCCAATCACACTTGGCCAATAAAGAAGTCTCTTCTCTTCTCTTCTCTTCTCTTCTCTTCTCTTCTCTTCTCTTCTCTTCTCTTCTCTTCTCTTCTCTTCTCTTCTCTTCTCTTCTCTTCTCTTCTCTTCTCTTCTCCTCTCCTCTCCTCTCCTCTCCTCTCCTCTTCCCTTCCCTGTTCTATTCGATTCGATTCGATTCGATTCTACTCTACTCTACTCTATTCTATTCTATCATTCTTAAATCTATTCTATTCTTTCATTCTCCATTCTTTCATTCTCTATTCTTTCATTCCCTATCCTATCCTATCCTATCCTATCCTATCCTATCCTAATTTGCCCTAGCGGGTGTCTGGATGGTCCTATCCAGACACGCAAATGAACACAAAACACTCTTTCCAAACCAAGCCACCAAGCTTCGTTCGTACAGAATTTACTGTCAAGCTTCTACAGAATTTACTCTCTTGTTTCTCGCTATTCATCACCGCCCGTCTTCCCCATTAAATCGGAGTCTTGGTGGTAGGGAAAAAAAAATTTGTGGGGGAAGAGAAGGAACAGGGTTAGGGGGAGTGAGGTGGGGATGGGGATTGCTCTCTTTCCTTTCCTTTGGAAATCATGGAGGGCACGGAAAATGTAAGGTAGAAAAAAACGACCCCTCCACCCAAACGCGCCCTCCGCGGTAGCGTCTCCGTCTTGAAATTCCTTGACTTTCCCTAAGGATAGTTAAAGGAGGAGACGCGCTGGAAAAGAAAGATCTAAAAAAGCAACTCAAGGCAACCCTACCCCCAAAAAATAACCCCACAAACCCTCCTCCTCTCCTCAAATCTACTTTATACACCCACCTCGCCGACACTTTGCTGCACCCCTCAAAGGCGGAGAAGGGTTGAAGGAAATAAAGCCCAAGAACTACCAGCAAATAAAAACACTCCAGTTTTTGAGTCCACCCGGAGCGAATGGCGACCCCGCTCCCCGCTCCCGGCACCCACGCACCCCCTCCTGCCTTCGACTCCAGACTGCCAAGCTCGGAAACCGTGCCCCCACTTTCCCCACTCCAACCTCCTTTCCAGAACCACCCACGCCCCGCGTCCGCTGAGTCCTCTCGGCTGCTCCGCCGCTGCCGGCGTTGCGGTACTCACTCATCCAGAGAATCGCAACCTCTCCGCCTTGGCCCGGGCGCGCAGCCACGAGGTCAGCATCTTCCGCGGCGGCGAAGGGAGGCGAAGCCGAAGCAGAGAGCAGCAGCAGCAGCAGCAGCAAAACCCGGGGCGGGCGCGCGGGCTTGCAAAGCAAGGAAGCAAGGAAGGGCGGGCAGAGCTGGGCATGGGCTGGGACTGCGCCCGCCTCCGCTTCCCCCCAGCGCGCAAAGGCGGGCGAGACTTGTGTGGTGTGTCTCTCTGTGTGTGTGTGTGTGCCAAGCACCCCGAGAGCGAGCGTGCAAGCGAGGCTGGCTAGTAAGTGTGGCGCGAGGGATGCGCGGGTGGGCGGAGGAGGAGGAGGAAGAGGAGGCGCGCAAGTCCTTCCGACGGGGCGAGGAGAAAGAGGAGGAGGAGGAGGGCCAGTGCGCAGCGAGCGCGCAGAGCTCGGGTCGCCCGGGCTTCTCTCCGCTCCGCCGGCGTCTCACAGATCTCTGAGTTACTTCGGCTGCCTGCGGGCAGGCTGGCCTCTTCGCGCGGAGCCAGCGCGGCTGACGTCACGCGTGGGGCTGGTCTTGCCCGGCCGTGGGGCGGAGAGATGCGGGATGGGGCGGCAGGGGGGGAGGTAGAGGGATGCACGGGCGGGAGGGGCGCGCAAGGCAGAAATTCGGTCCAGCGCCGCTCTCCAGATGCTGAAAGGGGCTGGGGGGCAGGCGCGGTGCCTTATTTCGGGTGGGGGTGTGGGGTATGAGTAAGGAAAGTGGGGCAATTACTCCGGGTTGGGGGGTTTTGGGGGGTGAGGAGGAGGGGAGGGGCAGTGCGGCCTATGCAATAGGAGTGGTGGGATGAGGAAGGGCACTCGTCTCCGGAGTAGGATGTGAGAAGGAGATTTCCGCGTCTGTTCTTTTCCCCTCCGGGAGAGAGGGAGGATCTCGCTGGGAACGATGGGAGTTTCAGCTTAAGGAGTCTGGAGAGTGCTCAGGGAGAGAGAGCCCAGGCTGGGGATAATGGGAGTTCTAACCCAGCCTATTGGAGAGTGGGATCCTTGGTGCTCTCAAAGCTTGGTGGCTTTCTTGCAAGGGCAGCCCAGAGAGCACCAAAGACAATCCAGCTCAACCCTGAGCTGCAAATATTCTCTTCTGAGTTGGAGATGAGGAGCTGGGGAGGATGGGAGTTTCAGCCCGGGGCATCTAGAGTATGCAAAGGCCATCACTGGGGCATGATTCGTTTTCAGGGGGACGGAAATTAAAAGACCAGGGAAAATCTCAGAGTTGACTCCTTTAGAGAGGAAGAGTGGGGGGCTCCAAGTGTAAGGACTCTCCTCCTAAGGGGGGAGGGTGTTCAGGAATTGGAGCGTCCATCTCTTCCCCCTCAACGCACACATACTTTCCCCCCTGCAAAGCAGTGAAAGTTAATCATTAAAACTTATTTTCTCTGTCAGCTGAACTGCTTACATTTGCTGGATCTCTGTTAAGAATAAATAGGTAGATTAAAAAGGGATGAATGAAAACAAGAGCCAGGAAGGAGGAGGAGGAGGAGGAGGAGGAGGAGGAAGAAGAAGAAGAAGAAGAAGAAGAAGAAGAAGAAGAAGAAGAAGAAGAAGAAGAAGAAGAAGAGAAGAGGAGGAGGAGGAGGAGGAGGAGGAGGAGGAGGAGGGAGGAGGAGGAGGAGGAGGAGGAGGAGGAGGAGGAAGAGGAGGAGGAGGAGGAGGAAGAGAAGGAGGAGGAGAGGAGGAGAAGAAAGAGAGAGAGAGGAAGAAAAAGGAGGGAGGAAAAGAAGGAGAAGAAGAGAAGAAGGAAAGAAGAAGGAGGAGAAGAAGCAGAAGGAAAGAAAATGTAAAAGACAAAAGAAAAGAAAGGAAAACATTAGAAAGGAACGGAGAAGAGAAGAAGAAGAAGGAGGGAGAGGAAGAAGAAGAAGAGAAGAAGAGAAGAGAAGAGAAGAAGAAGAGAGAAGAAGAAGAGAAGAAGAAGAAGAGGGGGAGGGGAGGGGGGTAAGCGCAAAGACGCGGCGGAGGAGGACGAGGAGGAAGGGGAAGGAGGAGGAGGAGGAAAAAAAAGGAGGGGTCTGATTTTAAAATTCAGCTCCCTGGGTGTGGTAGGGAGTGATTTAAACCTCAAGGGTTTCTCCCTTGGAACAAAAGGACGGTATATGCTGTATAATAAGCCAGATGTTTTCTCCACCTTCTTGCAACCTGTCAGTTCCTTTTATTGCTATTTCATGCAGCCTTCCCCGTTCTAACTTTCTCTTATCGATCTGTTCTTCTCTTCCCCCCCCCCCCCCCCCCCATTAATCTCATATGCCCCCTCCCCACCCTGGCTGGAATTATTTCGCTGCGACCTGGAAATGTTCATCTCTGTGTCATCTTCATCACAGGACCAATTTCCATCCGAAGAACATCAACCACCCCTATCAATACTCTCCCACTGAATTCATTCTCATGCTCAGGGTGAGAAAGAAATCACCCATTTAAAAAATTTAAAAAAGGCAATGTCTACATCTAAGCCAGCAGGAAACCTTTGAAGAAAATTCTACTCTCTGTTGTAATCATCAGAAAAACGTTCAGTTTGAGCTTCTGTCTGATACCTCTTTTTGATTCGGGTGTTGCTCTTTTTGGGATCATTTCACACACGATGGTACACACTTTTGATGAGCCAATCCACACCTAACAGGGCACACTGCATCTATTTTCAGTGCACCCCAAGAAAGCTAAGTGGGAGCCACACAACTCAATTTCTTGGATCCACCCTATTCAGATTTAACCTGGAAATAAGGATAAATTTTCTGAGAGTGAGACTAATCCACCCATGGAACAGAAGTTGCCTTTGCAAGTTGTGGGAGCTTCATCACTTCCAAGAAGAGACTGGACTGTTATTGGTCAGAAATGGGGTAGGGTCTCCTGCTTGGGTAAGTGGGGGTTGGACTAGATGTCCTACAAGGTCCCTTCCAGCTCTGTTACTCTGTCATTCAGTGGAATGGCTTGCCTTTGGAAGTTGTGGGAGCTTCATCACTGGAGGCTTCCAAGAAGAGACTGGACTGTCATTGGTCAGAAATGGGGTAGGGTCTCCTGCTTGGGTAGGTGGGGGGTTGGACTAGATGACCTATAAGGTCCCTTCCAACTCTGCTAATCTGAAATCATAAAAAACCCTGGGAAATAAAAGGATGTTGGAACTAGCCTGTCCTTCATGTCCAAAGGATTTTTGGGAGGCCCTTTGAATTGTCCGCATGAAATTGAGAATCAAGAATGATGCAACTCAGGGACTTGAACTAATCTCTGCCGGAGATTTTGACTGGCAATACATTTTGGAAGAGGGTATAAACTGAAGAGGAAGGAGCATCAAGTCCAAAACCCATCTTGGTATTTGCTTCTCAACCAAGGCAGGACCAAGGTTAAGCCAACTGACCTTCCCAAATCAAGTGAGGCAGCTGGACCAAGGTTGCCTTCGAGCTTTTCTCCAGAACAACATCAAGTTCTTTCTTGATCTGGACTCTCTCCCAAACCCAGAGCAGCAGGCATCGTAAAGTTTGTAAAGTTTTTCATCTTATCTCCTTTTGGCATATATATACGTTTTAGCAGGCTCTGCGAGGGCTGGCAGAAGAGCAAGGCACATGTTTTGGGGGCTTGGTGGGAGATGGTGCCCCTTTTAAAAGGAGGCACAGAATGAACACCAGAATGCCTCTTGTGCTGGGCGATGCGTTCAAGGGCAGAGAAACATAAAGTATTTCCAGGGGCACCTTGTTAATTAACAGTCCCAGGAAAGGAATGTTTAGCATTGGTTTTGACCCAATGTTTAAAGGGAAATGGTACATTTGAGACCAAGGCATTCGTGTTTCTGGATTTGTGTGTGTGTGTGTGTGTGTATGTGTGTGTATGCAAGTATTTCTAATTTGGGGATCTTAGGAGGAGGAGGAGGAAGAGGAGGAGGAGGAGGGAAGAGGAGGAGGAAAAGAGGAGGAGAAAGGAGGGGGAGGAATAGAATAGAACAGAATAGAATACTTTATTGGCCAAGAAAAGAGGAGGAAAAGAGGAGGAGGAGGAGAGGAGGAAAAGAAAGAGAAGGGAAGAGGAGGAGGAAAGGAGGAGGAGAAAGGAGGAGGAGGAAAAGAAAGAAGGGAAGAGGAGAAGGAAAAGAGGAGGAGGAGGAAAAGAAAGGGGAGGGGAAGAGGAAAAAAGAAGAAAGGAGGAGGAGGACAATGGATGGAGGCTTTGTGGATTCTCCCTATTTAGAGTCTGTGTTTCAGTGTTTAGCAGTTGCTGGGAGAGACAAGGGAATTAAAATTCATGCCCTGTTTATGGGCTACTGGGAAGCCTTTGGCCGACTCTTTTCCGTGTAATTCACACTGCTGCAGAGCCCTTGCCTGGATATAATTCCTGTGTTTCCGAGGAACTCTGCAGTTTTGCCCAATCAGCACCGAAGCCCAGATTAAGATAGCAATTTGAGGCATCCCAGCTTCAGAACCGAGTCATGACCTGAACTTGGAGGGGTTTCTTCAAGTAACTGCAGCAGCGGCCTGCAGAACAGTGAAGTGCTGGAGATAACACAACGCTGATAGCAAATGTGCCCCAACCAGCAATAAATTGATCCCAGAGTGTCGCTCGCCTTGGACAAGCGACAATCTGGGATATTTGTTTCTCTGCCTCCGCACTGAATCTAATTGGCTGTATTCCTGGATTTCCAAACAGATTATTCCCCTTCCCTGCAACAGAACAACAACAACGACAAAAAAGAATTTCTAGGGATTGCAATGGGATCTTCAGATCATAATAGCTCTTAGCAAAAGCACTTTACACTTATATATCGCTTTATAGTGCTTTACAGCCCTCTCTAAGTGGTTTACGCAGTCAGCCTCTTGCCCCCAACAATCTGGGTCCTCATTTTACCCACCTCGGAAGGATGGAAGGCTGAGTCAACCTGGAGCCTGGTGAGATTTGAACTGCCAAATTGCAGGCACCATCAGGCAGCAGAAGTAGCCTGCAGTACTGCACTCTGACCACTGCGCCACCGTGGCTCTATAATGCTCTTAATAGTTAGGATTAAGTTGCAGCGAATCCAAAAAATGTTTCACACCCAAACTGGATGTTCCAGACTTTGAAAGTCTCACTTCCACATTCAGTTTATAGCAGCAGTAAAGGTAAAGGTTCCCCTTGTACTAGTCGTTTCCAGCTCTAGGGGGCGGTGCTCATCCCTGTTACAAAGCCGAAGAGCCAGTGCTGTCCGAAGACGTCTCCGTGGTCATGTGGTCGGCATGACTAAATGCCAAAGGCGCATGGAACGCTATTCCCTTCCCACCAAAGGGGTACCTATTTTTCTACTTGCATTTTTACATGCTTTCGAACTGCTAAGTTGGCAGGAGCTGGGACAATTAACGGGAGCTCACTCCGTTACATGGCGCTGGGGATTTGAACTGCCAAACTGCTGACCTTTCTGACTGACAAGCTCAGCGTCTTAGCCACTGATCCACCGGGTCCCTGCCCTTATAGTAGGTGTGTATTATTGAACGTTTTAATAAAGGTGAAAGTTTCCCTTGTTTAGTTGTGACCGACTCTAGGTGCTCATCTCCATGTTTTAATGGAGGGTGCCAGAGTTGTTTTAAGATGCTTCCACGGTCATTTGGCTGGCATGCCTATATGCCAAGGCATACTGTTAGCTTCCCACAAAAGTGGTACTTATTTATCTACTTACTTTATTTATTTTCGACTTGCATTTGCATGCTTTCAAACAGCTAGGCGGGCAGGAGCTGGAGCAAGGATGGGAGCTTACCCCAGATGTTGTAAAATAGGGTAAAACTCACTTAAATGTTTCACTTAGCAACATAATTCTGGGCTCAATTGCAGACTACCTTCATTCAAGGAAACCAGCCCCCTGCACACATTTCCACCTGAGAGTCCAAAATTCAGGGCAACCCAACAAGACACGAAGACTTGGGAAGGTCAACGGAAGACACAAGGATTTTACGCAGAACTACAGTAGGTTTCTGTGAAATCTCCTTTTTTTCCTCTCTCCTCCATGAGCTTTTGATTTACTGCATTAATATTACTTTTTGTTTTCGTTTTGACTGCTCATCCATTTTTGGTTGAAATGAAGGACATTACAATTTTGAACGCTGTGACCAGAAAAGAAGATTTAAAGTCATCTTATGCTTCACTGGGAAGTGTAAAAACCACAATTTCCAGGGAATTGCCACCTCTCTGCTTCCGTAAAATATGTCTTGCAGCTTTCTCCTGCCTTGACCTATCCATATCAAATAATGGGATTATTTTTCCTCCCTTGGAAACACCCACGGACGAACTGAGCTGGAGTTCTTAGGTTGCCATAAAGGATCCATGTCCACAACCCCCTCCCCTAAATTCCTTTGACCCCTGTCTGGCACCAATTTAGGATGTCTATGGAGATTCTTCATCATCCAGGTCATGGTTGTCCCAAGGGTGCTTTTTTCAAGAAATAACTGGACTTTCTGGTTTTTTCTTTGAAGACGTTTCGCTTCTCATCCCAGAAGCTTCTTCAGCTCTGACTGGATGGCGGGGAATGGAAAGATTTATACTCGTAGATAGCTGGTCATTTGAATCCTTTTTAGACAGTCATTGAGGCCACTTGGAGGTTTGTGAGTGTCAAAGAGGCCATCTATGTCAAAATCGAGCAGCCTTCTCTCAACAGATGGGGAGGGATACAACATCATCTATCTCCAGTCTACAACACAGTCCTTTCAGCAGTTCCAAGAAGGTCCTACACCACTCAGGTGATCCTGAGGACACAGATAAACCTCCCAGTGGCCTCAATGACTCTCTACAAGGATGCAAATGACTGGTTGTCTGCAAGGAGTATAAACCCTTCCATTCCCCACCCATCCAGTCAGAACTGAAGAAGCTTCTTGGATGAGAAGCAAAATGTCTTCAAAGAAAAACCAGAAAGTCCAGCTGCCTCTTGAAAAAGCCCCTTTGAGACACCAATTTAGTATTGAACTTTAGTGGACTAGTTTCTTGTCTGTAGGCTTGAATACAGGCAGTCCTTGACTTATGACCACAAGGGAGTCCAACATTCACTCTGCCAAATGAGACCATTGTTGAGTTCTGCTCTGCTTTACGTCTTTCCTTGCCACATTTGTTAAGTTAATTGCCACGGTTGTTAAATTAGTCCTGCGGTGGTTTTATAAACCTGGTTTCCCCGTGGAAGGTCTTGCTTGTGGATTGCATCACCCTACAACCATCATAAATGTGAATCCGTTGCCGAGCATCCGAAGGTAAATCACGTGACCGCGGGCAACAGTCCCAAGGCCCTTCTTTCCACGCCGTTGTAACTCCAGATGGTCGCTCCTAGAACAGTTGTAAGTCGAGGACAAATTGGGTAGAGCTTCTATTGCTGCTGTCCTCGTCACCAAGCGCTGGTGTGTTGGCTTCCCTTTGTAGTCAACGTGGTTGCATACGGCGAGGTATTTTTATTCCTCTCCTACCCTGATTATTAAGAAAATCAACAGTTACTCCATTTAGCCGTAAACAGCCTGCAGTGAAATCAGGGTGTAGAGCCAAGAAAATTCCACGCCAGACAGAAGCAAAAGGACAGGATGAATGTGCGGGATGGGGAAGAGGTGGGGTCTCTTGTCACTGGCATCCTTTGGAGGGAAGAGGAGGGGTGTGTGGAAGTCAACGCAAAGGGCAAAAGGAACAGAGCGTTGGCACCTGGCCCAATGTGCCTCCCAGTCCCACAGCGTCCTTCCTTTTTGTCACAACAGCTGGCACTCTGCAGCTTTGGGGCAAGTTGCTGGGATAAAGAGGGGAAGGAGGAGACGTGGAGGAGGAGAGCAAACTCAGAAGCAGTCAATCATGACTCTAAGGGATGGAGCAATAGACCTTGGTGTGAAATCCTCTCAGGACTCATTTCACAGAAAGATAAATCCCAGTTTGTGGGTCTCTAGGATTTGGGAAGAGCTTGTTGATGTTGGCTTTCATACTAACAGCAGAGCAAAATGAAGAGTAGGGAAAGGGCTGTATAGTCATACACATGTGCATGGAAGTAATGTACAAAGATGTAACATATCAGAGGAATGATAGGAAGGAAAGAAGGAGGGAGGGAGGAGAATGAGGAAGGGAAGGAAGAAAGGAAGGAGGGAGAGAGGGAAGGAAGGAGAGGGGAAGCAAAGGAAGGAAAGAAGGAAGAGGGAGGGAGAGAAGAAAGGGAGGAAGGAAGTTATTGACCCATCCAAAGGATAGGATCTCCCATCCTGGAAATATCCTCTGATTATTTCAAGAAAAAAATTGTTGAGATGGTTGGCTATAGAGAAATCAAACGAACGAATGAAAATAAGACTGCAAAATAATATAATTTGTGATATTTTAATATAATATAATTTGTGATATAATCTTTTTCAAGAAGTGGATGTAGTTGGAGAGAAGGAATCTCCATAGTGTAGATTTCCTTGGGTAGCTTGAAAACCTTCACATGATTTTTTTCCCCTCCTTTCCCGAGCCTTGCTAACTAGATGCTGCTCCTAGCACAGATGGTGAGTTATGATTTATTAAACATGGCAGCACCAGGGTGCATTGTGTTGGCTTTTAAGACAACTTCTATCAGGGAAGACTGTCTGGGAAAGAAAAAGTAGTATCTGGTAGGTGTTTAGGAACCAGAGGAAGAAACTGAGGTGTTCTTGAGAACCTGACCTGAATTTAATCAAACAACAGCAACTCTCTGATGGAACTTCTAAGGATGGTGGTAGAATTGAGGATACTTGGAGTTGCAGAAGATAATCCTAGAGAAACCAAGTTGCACACATTCACTTTTTAAGGATTCTAGCAAGAATACAATCTGGGCTACATTTGGGCCAGTTGGACTTTTTAGAAGCTCAGCTCCTTCCAGGTGTTGGGTAAGCACAACCTACACTCTTAGACAAAATACACACACAAAAAGACAAGACAAGAATAGTTGAAGTTCCTTGGACTTCAACCAAGATGGCAATAAATTTCCAGTTTTCCTTATTTCTTGTGGATTACTCAGCAATGTACTGTATAAAGGACATATTTACTACATATGTATATATTTTAAGGATTAAATTGGTGCGGTGGCCTAGAGGTGGAGTTCTCACCTCACAATCAGGAGGCTGTGAGTTCAATCCTAGGTAAAGGAGGGGTATTTCTCTCTCTGGGCACACTGAGAATACTGTATATTCACTGAACAAAACTCCACATTGGCAACAGGAAGGGCATCTGGCCATTCAAACACTCTGCTGGGTCCATTCAGTTGCCCAGACTCCACCCCTCAAGGGATTATGGGGTTGTAAAATGGAGATGATGATGATATATATTTTAAGAATTAGAAATTGCCTTGGGATGGTATGGGCTGCTCAAACAATGGAGATACTTTGGTAATGGAGCAGGAATGGGGTGGGATTCAAAAATTTTAACAACCGGTTCTGTGGGCGTGGCTTAGGTGGTGGGCATGGCTTGGTGGTCATGTTATTGGCTGGGTGTGGCCAACTCAACATCACTCACATTGAGGCACGCATCTCCTCGCCTGGCCTCTCATGTCTGTGGGGGTGCAACACCAGAATATTTCCTTTCTGCCTTCCTTACAGGATTAGGCCAGTAATTTCTTCTAGAAACCGGTTCTCCGAACTGCTTAGAATGTTAACAACCAGTTCTAGCGAATAGGTGTGAACCTGTAGAATCCCACCCCTGGTTGTAGGAACATGTACGTACATTTTTATACATCTGACTGTGCATCTATCAAGGCTGTGACTGTCTGGTGGAGATAGAAGCCTCCAAATTTTCAAAGTTCATTTCGAGATTTAGCATTCTGCGTGCTATCATCCATCAAAATAATTCTGAATTACATATCTGTCTGCTGCTAGCCCCTGTGGCATTTCAGTGACTTTGTGAATGACTTAGATTCTATTTGGCAAATAAAGTGAGCAATTCCCTGCCTTTGGAACAAACGCATATTGTCCCTTTTTTTTGGAAGAAGCAAATCTTTAATCTCAATAATATTTTAAATTAGATGGAGCTAACATCTTTGCTTTTAAATTGCAATTCTTACTTCAATGAATGTGAGGAGGGATTTCTGACCATTGGCAGTTGCTCTGAGCTGAAGAACATCTATCAATAGTTGATGTCAGAAGCAATCAAGAAGGACTACTACTTCACTCTGTGTCTTCTCATATTTTCTAGGCCATGATGAAGTCATTGAAGCTGTCCTGCTTTTATATGCAATGCATGTAAACGGCAGAGTTTTGATTGCATCATTGTAGTTGTCACCTTGACTTTTTTTTTTAAAATCATGCTCTCCAGAACCCCTTTGTGGGACTTAACTAGGAGGGCGAATTTCATGTCCACACAATCTTATCTTCTATGTATTATGTACCAGGCTTAATGTTTATTTATGTCAGCCCGTTGCATCATTAGTAAGTCCAGGAGTAAATGGGGATCAGAAGATAGGAGCAGCTCTGTAGCAGACAAAAAGGCTCTATGGAGAATCATTAAAACTGGGTTCCAGCTACCAGCCCTGGACGACATCTTCGTATCTCGTTGTTTGAGGAAGTCGCACAACATTCTCAGAGACTCTACCCATCCTGCTCAAAATCTTTGTGAAGCTGTTGCCTTCTGGCAGAAGATACAGAACCATTAAAACTCAGACCACATGTTTCCTAAACAGTTTTTATCCCAGAGCTATAATTATACTTAACAATGAACTTAAGGATCATCATCAGTGACTTGTTGGACAGTATTACTTGGTCTGTTGTGTGGAGGCTTGTGTGTTTTTAGGAGGTGGGGAATTTGGCGGGTGGGAGTGGGTTCGGGGATTTTCATGTGTGTGTGTGCATGTTGAGTCTGGTCTCTGGGTGTTATGTGAATTTCGTTGTATGTATATACTGTGTACATTACTGTATATACTGTACATTACTGTGTAATGAAATATAAAGTAAAAGTAAAGATGGCATACAGTATGTCAAAGATGTCCAACCTGGGCAACTTTAAGATTTGTGAACTTCAACTCTACAATATTTATGCTGGTTGGACGATTCTTTAAGTCCATGGGTCTTAAAGTTGCTAGGAGTAATCTTCCTTTGTCTCCCAAAGTAATTCCCTAGTATGATTTGATTGCTTATTGCACACTATGACTATTATGAAGTGTTGTACCTGATGATTCTTGATGAATGTATCTTTTTTTCTATGTACACCGAGAGCATTTGCACCAAGACAAATTCCTTGTATGTCCAATCACCCTTGGCCAATAAAAGAATTCTATTCTATTCTATTCTATCTAAGGAGTTAAGATTGGGTGAGCTTTCACCTCAATTTCCAGGCACTAATTTCCATGTTTTCATCACCAACTCACGTTTTGATTCAGGTACATAAAGAGCTGAGCCACTTTTAAAATTGCAGAGTTTTATGTTTCGGTATCCTTGAAAAGAAATATGCTTTATTTGTCCCTCTATGGCAAGAAAGGTCCTTGAATGCATGCCAACCTCAGCTAGTCTTATTTCTTATTGGAGCTTCTCACAAATTGCCCAGTCCTACCAATTTGTGTAAAAGGAGGGACACAAACTGAGAGTCAAGCCATATGGTGACCAGATGGTTCCTGCAGCAGTTTTTTTTAATGTTTTATAATTTCTACATCTCTTCCATTTGCAAACCAGGCTTAGATGCCAAGGAGAGGGAGGCAGCTGATGTCCCTTCCAGGTTGGTCTTGAGAGAATCCATGGGGTGTTTTCTTGTTTGTCTTTGTCAAAACAAACAAATATCAAGCTCCCATTGAATAGAATAAAATAACAGAGTTGGAAGGGACCTTGGAGGTCTTCTAGTCCAACCCCCAGTTTAGGTAGGAAACTATACCACTTCAGACAAATGGTTCTCCAACATCTTCTTAAAAACTTCCAGTGTTGGATCATTTACAACTTCTGGAGGCAAATAATTCCACTGATCAGTTGTTCTAACTGTCAGGAAATTTCTCCTTCCTTCTAAGTTGCTTCTGTCCTTGATTAATTTCCACCCATTGCTTCTTGTCCTGCCCTCAGGTGCTTTGGGGAATAGCTTGACTCCCTCTTCTTTGTGGAAGACCCTGAGATATTAGAAGACTGTTATTATGTCACCCCTAGTCCTTCTTTTCATCAAACTAGACATCCCCAATTCCATTTTTTATATGTTTTGCTAGCTGTCAAGATTCTGGCAGTTACCTTCATTTAAAATCACGAGTCTCGAGCCAAACTTCCAAAACTTAAAAAGGATTTATTGGGAGTTAAACTGTCCGGCACTTCCTGGGTATAAGCCAACTCATAATTCATTGTCACCCCTGACCCTGGTTTTCCCCCCACCCCCTGGGTGTATCATAATTAATATTCTCCAATGGGACACATTCATAGCCAAGTGTCATCAATCATGCTCTCCAGTTAGAAGTTTGCATGGCATAAACTCCAGTTACTTTAGTTACTATCTTTGAAAACATTTATGGAATGCACTTTCGATTTGCGTTGCACTGCTCCCCCCTCCCTTTCTGTTGGCAACTCTAAAAAGACCATAGAAATATTTTATGAGTTGACATTGGCTTCCAGTCCCCCAATCCTCTTTGTGGCTCTTTTCTGCCCTCCTTCTAGAGTCTCAACATTGCATCCATGAATGGAAGAGGTAAAGATTCTTTTGATACCATCAACCCAAACTGGCTGATCAATCTGCTACATTAAATATGTGAATTGCTAGTTAAGAATAGGTTCCTTTTTCAAATTGTACAGCAAAGTATTAGAAGCCAAGTTAGATAAAGAATGGGGAAAAAAGTGATGCTTCAAAAGAATTCTGGAATAAGACCATAGCTGGAAGGGTCATCGAGACAATTAAGCTCAAAACCCTGCTCGGTGTAAAAATCCAAATTAAAACATCCCTGGCAGATGGCGGTCCAGCCTTTGCTTGAACCAATGAAAGGGAGACACTCAAGCTAACTAGTTCCTCTCTCAAACAGCTGTTACTGTTCCAAACATAATGCAAAATTGGACTCTGCCTTTCTTTATTCTGTGCCCCGAGCTCTGGGGTGGTAGACAAAGTCTTGACCTTCTTCTGTAGGCCACCTCATCAGACCTTGAAAAAAAATGCTTCTTAGGTCTTCTTCTACCTCTTTTTTTTCCCTCCTAAAAGCTAAATAGCAATAAGACTTATATACTACTTTACAGAGCTTTACAGCCCTCTCTAAGCAGTTTACAGAGTCAGCCTCTTGCCCCCAACAAACTGGGTCCTCATTTTACCCACCTCGGAAGGATGGAAGACTGAGTCAACCTTGAGCCGGTCAGGATCAAAATTCTGGCAGCCAGCAGTCAGTAGAAGAAGCCTGCAATACTGCATTCTAAAGAAGGGAGGAAGGAAGGAAGGAAGGAAGGAAGGGAGGGAGGGAGGAAGGAAGGAAGGAAGGAAGGAAGGGAGGAAGGAAGGAAGGAAGGAAGGAAGGAAGGAAGGAAGGAGAGGGGGAAGGAAGAGCAATAGCACTTAGACTTATATACTGCTTCACAGTGCTTTACAGCCCTCTCTAGTTTACAGAGTCAGCCTCTTGCTCCCAAACAATCTGGGTCCTCATTTTTCCACCTCGGAAGGATAGAAGGCTGAGTCAACCTCGAGCCTGGTGAGATTCGAACTGCCAAATTGCAGGCAGCCAGCAGTCAGCAGAAGTAGCCTGCAGTACCGCACTGTTACCACTGCACCACCATGGCTCATGAACTCACGTAGAAGGGCATAAAATTTTGAAAGAGATCACTGGAGTTTTGAGTAAAAGTGCCACTCCAAAATGAGGTTGCAAAGCTGAACAGGGCCATTCTTCTAACGATGTGGCCACACTACCTAGTTCTTCACAAGGAGGAATTTATCTGCATATCCTAAAAAGCCTTCATTGAAGTGTAGACTACCAAAACAGGGCAGATTCTATAGAAACCGTGGAGACAGTTGGGTGCAGAGCTACTTAGACTTAATGCTCTGTTGCCTCAATCTTTTCTCATTAATTTTAGAGTTTGTTTTTTTTTTAAATTCCCAGACACACTTCAACGTACTTCTCTAAACCTATTCCATTTCTACAAACCTTTCTTGATTTATGGTGTCCACAATTGGTCTTCTGCCTCTTAGCAGAAGACTATGACCTGTATAGTCGCTGTTAACAGTCCTTGCAATATATGTTAGAGATGACTCCTGTTTCTTCTTCTTCTTGGGTCATTGGCCCCGTGATTTATTTAAGATGTTTTAGAGGACTTTACTCGATTTTGTATGCTATGGTGATACCATGCAGTTGTAATAGTCTGTTGTTTGTTTCCGAAAGGGTTTTGATGCATTATAGTACTTTTTTCAAAGCTTAGGATTGGTTGTGCAGCATTGGGTTGATAAAGTTGATTGTGATCAAGTTGTGCGGGCATCCGTTTTGTTAGAAGATGCACAGGCAGTTGTGGTGTTCACAATTGCTACAGTGCATTTATACGCGTCTGGATTATTGATTATTCTAATGCCTCCTTGTCATGTAAAATGTCCAGATGGCATTGCCTGCCTACTATTTTTTTTAGCTCCTTGCTCTCTCCCTCTTCCTCTCTCTTTCCCTCTCTCTCTCTCTCCCTTCTCTCCCTTTCCCCCCTCTATCTCCTTCTTCCTCCCTCCCTCCTCCCTCTCTCTCTGCCTTACAGTTTTCCTCTATTTTCTGGTTTTATACTGAAATCATTTCCTGGCTTGCTCTGTGCTATTGTACTCTAAATTCCAAATTAATGGTCTAAAACACCTGGAGATGGCTAATTTGACAGCTGACATGGAAATGTTTTAAATAAATACGTGTTGTCTGCAGCTGAAAAAAAAGACACCATGGAGAAAGAAAACATATTCAAAAGACTAAGCATGGGCAGAATATTCTGGGAAAATGTCCAGCTTGATGACCATAGGAAGGCATAGCACAATACAGTGGAAAGAAAGATGCTGTTTTTTTGGAAATTACGGTAGCCTCCAGCTGAATTTGAAACAAAGTTAAATTGGGTTAAGTCTGGGTATTAGTAGAATGAGAAATAATCAGCAAATCTCAGGGAAATTGCAGTGCTGTGTGGGAATGACCTTACAATGAAGATTACCACATTATATTACAAAAAGAAGAAGAAGAAGGAGGAGGAGGAGGAGGAGGAGGAGGAGGAGGAGAAGAGGAAGAGGAAGAGGAAGAAGAGGAAGAGGAAGAAGAAGAAGAAGAAGAAGAAGAAGAAGAAGAAGAAGAAGAAGAAGAAGAAGAAGAAGAAGAAGAAGAAGAAGAAGAAGAAGAAGAAGAAGAAGAAGAAGAAGAAGTTGATACTTTGGGAAAAGTGCAAAGAAGAGCAACTAAGATGTTTAAAGGCTTGGAGACAAAAATGTATGAAGAATGGTAGCAGGAATTGGGTATGTCCAGTCTACCAAAAAGAAGGACCAGGGAGGACATGATAGTAGTATTCCAGTATTTGAGGGTCTTCCCCAAAGTATCAGAGAGCAAGACAAGAAACAATGGGTGGAAACTTATCAAGAAGAGAAGCAACCTGGAATTAAGGAGAAACTTCCTAACGGTGAGGACAATTAACCCGTGGAACAGCTTGCCACTAGAAGTTGTGGGTGCTCCATCACCGGACATTTTAAAAAAGAGATAGGACAACCATTCATCTGAAATTGTCTCCTACTTGAGCAGGGGTTGGACTAGAACAGAGGTCTCCAACCTTGACAACTTTAAGACTTGTGGACTTCAACTCCCAGAATTCCTCAACCAGTATTGCTGGCTGAGGAATTCTGGGAGTTGAAGTCCACAACTCTTAAAGTTGCCAAGGTTGGAGACCCCTAGACTAGAAGACCTCCAAGGTCCCTTTCAACTCTGGTGTCTATGGAGATCCTTGTTGATTTATTGATTGATTGGTTTTCATTGTGTTTCATGATTCTAGTCTGACGTAGCATCAATTTTACAACTGCGGTTTCCTGTATTCTGTCTTGGAAAAATTAGCCAGGGAAAAATAAATTTGCTGTTCCTTCTTTGCCCCAATCTGGAGATACTTAAACAGACTGACCTGGCTAGAATTAAAGTTAACATGGGACAATGGCAGGTTACCTAGGGAAGGATAAAGATATTCACTGCAAATGTGGCACTATTCAAACAACTATCCATGGTGGCGCAGTGAATGCAGTATTGTAGGCTAAGTCTGCCCATTGTCAGGAGTTCGATTCCAATCTGCTGAAGGTTGATTCAGTCTTCCATCCTTCCGAGATGGATAAAATGAGGACCCAGATTATTGGGAGCAAGATGCTGACATTGTAAACTGTTTATAGACTGCTGGGAAGCACTGGGAAGCAGTATATAAGTCTAAGTGCTATTGCTATCTGACTTTTCCTGTGGCTCCTGGGACTGATTTGCACACAGAATGACTTGCTGATCCAAAATATATTTTCCATTAACGTGGGCTAAACACTGGGCTAAAGCTATACTAATCTACATTTTATTAAATCTTTTAAAATATTTAATTAAGAATTTCCCCCCTCTCTAGTTCATTTCTGGCACCAGATGAGATGAGATGAGATTGTGAGGTTATAAATAACAGAATCTTGCAAGGCTGAATGTATTTTTCCCTCTCCTCTGCTTTTATTCTCAGAGATAACTAGGGAGGGTCTCTTCTGATACGTTTCCCACACTCTCCTTCCTGAAGGCAGAGATATCTTTCCTGCACCAGTTGGCCAGTCTGTGGTTCCTCCTCCCATCTGCCAAGGTCATTCTCACATGCCTTTAAAGAGGTAGAGTATATTAATGAAATTTTAAACAAAATAATCCAAGAAGAAAACAATGGAAGCCCAATTCCATAACAGTTGCTTAATAGGTTTAATTCCATAACAGTTGCTTAATGGATAGGTTTACGTCAGGGGTGTCAAACTCAAGGTCTGAAGGCAGGATCCGGCCCACGATGTGATCAGATCCAGTCTGTGGGACAGTCCTGGTCTACCCAATGGGAAGAGGAAACATCAGGCCAACATAGCTTCAGCCCGGTCTACCCCGTGTGAAGAGGGAATATGCCAGCTGTTTGGGGAGTGGTGCAGGAGTGGGATTGAAAAATCCCAGCAACCGGTGGGTGTGGCCATGGTGGGCGTGGCCTATCAGAACTTCTGGGAGAGCCGTTTTTCACTTTCCCAGAATCCGGAGGCTTCCCTCAGGCCTCTGGGAGGGTGAAAACGGCCTAACCCGGGCTCCGGAGACCCTCCAGAAGCAGGAAACAGGCCCATTTCCAGACTTCCGGAACTTCCGGAAGGCCCATTCCCCCCCTCCCAGAGCCTCCTCGTGGACCTGCATCCAAAATGGGCCCCGTGGAGACTCCTGGGAGGGGAGGGGTGGGTTGGGTGGGGCCAGCTGGTCAGTTCAACTACCAGTTTGGCAAACCAGATGTAAATTTAACATCCGGTTCACCTAAACCGGCCTGAACCAGATGAATCTCACCCCTGGAGTGGCATCAAGCTGGCCACGCCTAGCTTGTCAACCACACCCAGCTGCCTCCCCCCACGAGGTCAACCACAGCCCTGATGTGGCCCTCAATGAAATTGAGTTTGACACTCCTGGTCTACGAAGTATGAAGAATTGAGCTGGACTGGAGGAAGACATTTCTTTAATGTTAAATTATGCATGTTTTCCTTGATCTTGTTGGTTCATTATAAAGAGGGCTAGGAGCTGTTGTTCTTACCCTTAAAAAAAAACCCCAATCATGACTCTATAGATTTCATGGCTATGTTTGCAAAAGTGCTATATTTGTCTTTTTTTCCTTCCTATTCCTCTTTTTTCCCCTCTCATTTTTGGCAGTTCAATTAGCTCTTCAGTATCACTGGTCTTGGGTCGATACACTAGATGATTAAATTATGATCCCAATAATGAGATTTGACATGATTAATGTCAATTACCTGAGTAACCTTTAAGCAGGTTAATTGGCAACACTGATTAATGATCACCTTCCAGATTGAGGCTCCCTGAGATTAAACAAACAACGGTGTCACTAAATGAGGAAAAAGGGGAAAGGGAAATTGAAATCTGGGTCCTGTCTAATGAACCGTTTGATGGGAGAAGCCTTGATAGGTTCTGCATTAAGACTCATTTATGTATTTATGGGAGAGAGAGAAAAAGCATTCTTTATCCAGTGGATCAAAGAGAGTGAAATAAAGTAAATAATGAAATACTTGCTTTGTTAAATGGGAGTTGACAATCTCATGTCCTGAAAGATGGAACTCTCAGCTTAAATTTTACTCAACGTTTAGACTCCCTTTGCAGATATAACATACTGGAATGTAGTATCTGCTTCTATCCAAGCTGCACCATGCTTATTGAAACATTTCATGACAGAATACCAGAGTTGGAAGTCCCAAGGGTGCCATTTCCAAGAGGCAACTGGACTTCCTGGTTTTTCTTTGAAGACGCTTTGCTTCTCATCCAAGAAGCTTCTTCAGCTCTCTTCTTTGTCAGAGCTGAAGGAACTTCTTGGATGAGGAGTGAAACGTCTTCAAAGAAAAACCAGGAAGTTCAGTCTTGAAAAAAGCACCTTTGTGACAACCAGGACCTGGATGAGGGAGAATCTCCATAGACACCAGAATTGGAAGGGACCTTGGAGGTCTTCTAGTCAACCCCCCTTCTCGAGCAAGAGACTCTACATCATTTCAGACAAATGGTTGTCCAATCTCTTCTTGAAAACCTCCAATGTTGGAACACCCCCAATTTATGGAGGCAAGTCCTTCCACTGATTAATTGTTCTCACTCACAGGAAATTTCTCCTTAGTTCTAGGCTGGTTCTCTCCTTGATGAGTTTTCATCCATCGCTTCTTGTTCTGCCACCAAATGATTTGAAAAATAGGTTGACCCACTCTTCTTTGTGGCAGCCTCTTAGATATTGGAACACCGCTATCATGTCATCCCTAGGACTGTGTTCTAGTTGATATTCGCACATTTTAGGGCAGCCTCCATCAACTTTCTACTCTGAATCTGCAGCTATCAGATTTACTACCCAGTGGAGATATCATTTGCAAGCCCAACACACTTAGTAGATCTGTGTTTTCACATAACACTGCAGGCCCACACTAAACAAAACAAATTATGGCTTAGTGCCAGGCATGTACCCAGCTACACAATCTTTCAAGGCAAGCAAAGGATAAGGATTAATTGTGATTTGGGACAACCTTCTATGCCTGTTTCCCCCTCTTCTGTATCCTTGAATGGATATGAGCAGGGGAGAGGGAATATCAGGGTTTTGAGTTATCCTCTCTAATTAAACCAATAATTCCAGATCGTATAGTTTACTTCGCCTTTTAAAATATTGGAATAAATTACTTGGCTGTGTATTTGACACCGGAAAGCTGCAGAATATTTAACGCAAAGGAGAAAGAAAGAAGATTTTCAGAGGATTTTATCTGGAAGACACCTAAGCTCTTGAATTTTTCCCCCCACGTCAATCAAACCTATTTTTAATAGAAAAAAAAAATGTATAATGAAATAAGGCTGCCTGGGAATTCTGAGAGTTGTAATCTAGTCCATTTGGAAGATGTCAGTTCGGAGGGAAGGAAATCTGTCCTATTTAAAAGAAGAAGAAGAAGATGCTCAGGGATTTGTGCTGGTCTCAGCTGTCAAGAAGGAAGGAAGGGAGAATGAACAACCTGTCTGGTTAAATAAAGCTGCCACCCACAAAGAATAACAAGTAGAAATGTGCATGCCTCAAAAATCATCAGGAAAAGAGCAGATAGTTCTCTCAGCACCATACTTTTCAAAAGTGAGATGGCAATGGAATTTTAAGATCCTTCATGACGTAGGATGGGAGGTCCTTGGTTGCTTCTCTGCTGGATTTGCAAAGTCCTTGGGCACCATCTTTTTTGAATTCTTACCCCAATGTCTTCCCCCTTACTGCAGTGGCAAGCAAGGGAACAAATCAAGGGGCGAACAGCCAAATAATTACTCCCTGGGCAAGGTGAGCCTTTGTCTTTCTGCCCATGAGTTTAGATACCCTGAGTCTATCTGAGGAGATTTGCTAGACCTTGGCAGAAGGGGCTTTGAGATGTCTCCTGAGATGTAGCTTACATTGAAAGATCCCGTGTCCTAAGTGGACTTATGCTCATAGGGTAAAGGATTATGAAGGGAGTAAGGAAGGGAAGGAAGGAAGGAAGGAAGGAAGTTCTAGGACATTATTTGAGGGGAATAAATATCAACATTCTTAGAAGTAAAAGGGAGGAATATAAAATTAACTTCCTTTTTACCTTTTCCTTCCTTCCTTCCTTCCTTCCTTCCTTCCTTCCTTCCTTCCTTCCTTCCTTCCTTCCTCCCCCTTCCCCTTTCCCTCCTTATTTCCTTTCTTCCTCCACCCCCTCCTTCCCCTCTCACCTTTTCTCCCTCACTCCTTCCCTCTTTTCTCCCTCCCATCCTTCCTTCCTTCCCCAATTCATTAGATTGTTTTCATTGTACTTTTAAAGCAATATAGAATTTGCATACTGTTCTAGCTATAAAGACAGTTCACAAAATTGAAATGGATTGCCATAGCCAGGAACTAACATTAAACAAGTTGAGTCATAAGCACGGGAAGTTCATGGAAAGTTGCTCTAATATGGGACAGTGCTGAATTCTTGTCCACATTTTTAAAAAGTCAAGAGGAAATCATGTGTTTCCTTTCTAATCTCAACTAGTTTTCTGCATTCATTACATACATATAAATAAAATATCTGATTCGATGCTTATGACAATGGAAATGAGAAATCACATTTCTTTTTTCCAGCCAATGTCTAAATTAAGACTTTTTGAAGAACCCTGTATCTGTTAATTACATAATTTTATAAAGCTTCCTGTTCAGCTTGGGTTTCTATGGTAATAAATGGGAGCTTGGAACATTCTCTGATTCATCTTAATTGCATATGAGCGTAAGCATCAGAAATCAGAATCCCAAATATTTCTCCATTTTAAAGTGGCCCTTTGAAGCAAACTATGACTGTTCTGGGATGAAAAGTCATTTGATAAGACTCTATGGAACAACGGCAGGAGGGTTGCTTGAAAAGAAACATTAAAGCCAAGTATTAGCTCAAATGAAACCATATAACTTCTCTTTGGTACTTCCGTGTTATCATCAGAGTTTTATTAAGTAAGTCTTTTGATATCCTTACATATTAAAAGGTCACCATGTTAATACTTTATCTATCCCTCCCCCTCTCTTTCTCTCTTCTCTGTGTCTCTCTCCTCTCTTTCTCTCTCTCTCTTCATCTCTATCCTCTCTCTCTCTCTCTGCTCTCTTTCTTTCTCTCTCTCCCCTCTCTCCTCTCTCTCCCTCCTCTCTCCTCCCCTCTGCTCTCTCTCTCTCTTATCTATCTTGAGAAACAAGGTACTATCTTGAGGAACATATGAATATAGGATTCCTTCTTGTGAAAAGAATGCATGATGCTTGAACACCTGAATAAGAATTCAAGAGTATTGACTTGATATTCAACTGTACTTCTCACAGACAAGGTTTTAGAATTCACAAGTGGATATTCACTCCATGTTACATTTTCACTTGGAGTAGAAGATGTATGAACTGATTCAGAACTTTGCCGCTATCAGGATCCTGGAGAGTTCACAGCAGAAGACAAGGTATCAGTTTCCAGGCAAAGAACAGAGCAGAAGAAAATATTCTTCTCCTCCATTTTGTTGCTGTTTCTATCTAAATATGTAGAAAAGGTTGCCCTATTGTATCCTTTTCTTGAGAGGTAACTGAGTAGATCCAAACAGCACTTTGAGAGATATTGAGGATTTAAAAAAAAAGTTCTTAGAGTTGTCAACCAGCCTTACCTAGAAACTAGTCCCTCTATCAGCATTCCAACTAACAAACTCCAAACCAATAAACTCTTGAGATAAGCAATTTCTCAAAGTTCCATTTTATTAGAGTTGTCATATTGGCACATCTGGGAAAACCTGAATCTAGGGTTTTCCCTCCCTAATAGAAAAATCTGGGTTTTCCCTCCCTAATAGAAATTCAAAGATCCATCCCCTGCACCCATCAGTCCATCAATCAAATCTTCGTCCCAACTGGAGATATTCCCCCAGACACTCCTCTCCAGGTGCAGGGCAACATGTCCTTGACTCTCTGAGAAAAGAGTGTTGTTGAGTCTAATCTTCCACCTCTCCATGAAATCCCTCCTCCAAAATTCCCAGGCACTAAATGTAGCCACCTCAAAGCTTCTAAGTAAAATATGACTTCCCAAGACTGACACCGTCCACAAACAGCCTCCAGACCTCAACCCAACATGTGCTTTGATTTATTTATTTAGTGTGCTTCCAGAATCCACCTTGAAGTGATCTTTTTTCTTTTTTTTTTGCCTCTGAAGAACATCTTAAATTGGTCAATCACTCAAGGTGCTTTTTCAGTTTCATCATTTCCTATATTGCAGATGTCAACTGACATGCTTTTGTTGTATGGCATTTTATCTTAATTAAAAATTTCAGCTAGAAGATTGCATGCAGGTGCTAATGAGTAAGAAGGAATTGGCAGAAGTCAGTCAGCAAGCAAACCAACAAAGCAAAGTCAGCCAAAGATCAGTGGTCCAGTAATGTAACCTTTAATGGAAGTGAAGGGAACATCATTTCTCTTCAACATTTTCCAGAGATAACTGTTGCTCCACAAAATTTGAAATTAACCCTGCAGTTCAACCCATTCTCCTTCTCCCCTCTAACAGGACTATGTTAATGGTACATTGTAGGATCAGATGCTCGTGATGCATCATTGGGTATATCAAAAATTGTATTTCATGAGGAAGGCAGGGAGGGAAGGAAGGAAGGAAGGAAAGTAAACAGAAATAGCAATAGACTTAGACTTCTATATCACTTCATGGCTAATATTTCCTCGTTGACATACAATAGCATATCACATTGGATGATAAGCAGGTGAATACATTCTCATTGGCGTGGTTTGTTTCATAAGGTCCTGCAGTAATGTTGCTTTGAATGAATTTAGGGACAGTTAATATTTAGACATTTATTTTCAAAATTTATGACAGACTCTAATCAACAAGAACATTAGCTGGGAGTCATAAAAAAGAGCAAAACATATACATAATTAAAAACCCCAATAAACATAAATTTCACATTCACCCCATAAATTAAAGAACTCAAGAGTAAAACTACAAAGGGAATAGCATTTTTTTGACTAACTTACAAAATGCCAATAAGGAAGACAGCCAGATATTGGGGAAGTCAGTGGAAGAAGAGTTTTCCCCAAATTTCAACGGTCCTTTTTTTCCAAGAAGCAACTGGACTTTCTTTGTTTTTCCTTGAAGACGTTTTGCTTCTCATTTCAAGAAACTTCTTCAGTTCTGACTGAATGGTGAATAGTGGAAGGATTTATATTCCTTGCGGTCATCTGGTCATTAGAACTCTTCCTGAGAGTTTTTCTGAAGTGAAATGTCTTCAAGGAAAAACAAGAAAAGTCTAATTGCCTCTTGAAAAAAACACCCAAAAGTACACTATATCTGTTGGCTAAAGCAGGAACTTTCAATTTTCCAGGATTCATTTATATTTCTATACCTTTATACCTCTTCTCTCTTTCTCTCCCGCTTTCTCTAGCTCTCTCCCACTCTCTCCCTCTGATTTATAAATCATCTAATTAGGAGTAACTAAGGCAGCATACAGGTCTGAAAATCAATATATAAGAAACCAATCAGAAAGGAATCAATAAGAAGATACACACCACATTATGGAAATGAATGCAGATTTATTTCTGGATCCACCAGAAATGTAAGTTGTAAGTGTAAGTTGTAGCACATCCCTGGGTCACTTAGACTGTAAAAATCACCGCACCATCAAACTAATATTCCTTTACTTTTTCTTATTTCCCAAAAAGATCCCCGATGACAAGTGTTTTAAAATAATCCTAATTTCACTGGGGCTAAAGTAGAGCAGACGGCTTGGGAAACAAACAACAGCAAAAGACGGTGGTTGAAAAGGCTAGGGGCAGAGACAAAATTGAAAAATCATTAAGAGAGGTAATGAGATTTTGAATTTCTGTGGGTATTTTAGCCTCTTTCAAGATATAAACTTTAATGAGCTGGCAATGTTGTTTGCATTAACTTTTACACATACCTCCAATATGTATCTCACCTTGGAAACAAAACAAACTCCTCCGGGGGTACCACCACTTGATTATCACTTCCTATTTTCTTTATTAACAAATTAATTCCATACATACAAATCAAGGGAAATGTGTGTTCAGCAAATGCCAGCAATGGTGTATATTATGTTCCTTTCCAGCTTAAAGCAAGAAAAGGAGTCATTCCATTCAAGATGGCATATGTTCTTAACTCTCTAAAAGAACCCCATGAGTTTGGATCAAATGTATTTTCTCAGTCTACCTGGTCGGTTTCTAAAAATTGGGGTAGTGTGAAACGGGGTAATTTTGGAGAAACTGCTAACAATAAAAAGATATTCCCCCTTTTTCTAGCTAATATAGATTCCTTTCCCTTCCTTTCCTTTCTTTTCCTTTCCTTTCCTTTCCTTTCCTTTCCTTTCCTTTCCTTTCCTTTCCTTTCCTTTCCTTTCCTTTCCTTTCCTCTCCTCTCCTTCTTCTCTTCTCTTCTCTTCTCTTCTCTTCTCTTCTCTTCTCTTGAATAATTGCATTGTTGGCCTCATCTCTTAGAACTGGTTGAAGATATGATTTGGAGATTTGATCTGAAGGATACTCAATTGAATCTCCAAACTGAATCTCATTTCCAAATCAGATTGCCAAATTCAATAGGACCAGTTTCTCTGGCACAACATCACGGTTCCAGATTAAATTCCAGATTTGAATTAGATCTGATCAGCAGTCCAAATAAACTAACAGCCAAATTTAAGACGATTCATAGTATCTATACGTAGTTTGGATGACGTTCATTACCACATTTATCGTACTGCATATGTTGTCCATCTTTCTGAAGATGCATACATGCAGTGATGTAGATTTGAAGGAGACACTTAGATAAACCTGCTGACAACTTTTTCAAGAAGTTGCCTCTTTTGGGTGGAGTTACTGACTGCTGGATGTTCCCTTACAATAATCTAAAGAGGTAATTCAAGTAAGAATGACTGTTCCAGGGTTATCTAGCAAATTTATTGGAGAAGAATGATGTGATACTATCTAGAGCTTTTGGATGTCCATCATCAACTGTTTACCATGGACCTCAACCCATTCTTAAGAGGTCCTTAAAGGGGCCGTGCATAAGCGCACCCAGCATGCCTACCATCCCTGTCTTGCTGTCCCCATTTATCTGTATTTATCTCATTTGTTCAGGTTTATGTTCATACCTGTATTTGTTATCTTGTTTGACAAACAAACAAACAAATCACAGGCTCATACCAGCATAGACAAACAGCAAGAGGTTAGAAGTTGCAATCTAAAAGATTTGAAGTTCTCCAGACTCCTTCCTTCTATTCTACTTTGTCTCTATGTGTTTATATTTATAATTACATACCACAATAAATGAATATTTCATACCCGTCTCTTATTTTGTCTCTAGGGCACTCAAGTGCATAACTTCAAGTTTGGGGAAAATTTTTCTCACTGAGGGACTGATTAGACTCCTGCAGGTTCAACTTGCAGCATGTACTTTATCTCATTGGCTTTCAAACCGCGTCCTGCAGAAGGGTTGGCTAACTGTTAAAAAAGCCTGCATTATTATTCTAACTGAGTTCCCTTGAATGGGGATCTTAGATCTGCCAGCATTCTGTCACTCCATTAAGGAGGAATGCTGTGAAGGCAATAGGCATCTATCAAAGATGCAAAGGATGGTTTCTGCAAATCATTAGAAAAGAGCGCCTGGACCAATGAGATACAGTTGGGGAGCCATTGATCTCTAGAAACAAGAAGATGTGTCAAGGCAGAGGTGCTTAAAGTAAGAAAGCATCTGGGCAAATTATTCTGAAACACTGTGATAGCTGGCAGGGCAGAGGTTTGCTTCCCTGCAGAGCTCAACTTTTGCTTTAAGAAGAGAAATTGAACAAACTCCTTTTTACAACCCTGTAATTTCTTAATTCAGGGTAGAGTTGGGGTATCTGGATGGAGCTGAGCATTTATTGGCCAGATGCCCTTCCTGACACCACATAGAGTTCACAGCAGATATTTTTTTCTTTGTGCCCTAGGAGAGAAACGTCTGCGGCTACCTAGGATTGAATTCTCACTTCCGAGTGGGAGGAGAGGGTCTTCAGTAGGCCACCATGCCACTCAGAGGTTGAACAAACAACGGCTAGATAAGAGGCAGCTGAGCCCACAGAAGGAATGAGGCATGCAAACTTCTCAGAAGGGACCTTCCCTAGTTTCTTGGACTGTATAGAGAAGGGGAGGGGGAATGGATGGATTTGCAGATGTGCAAGATTCTGGTAATGCAACCTTACAATAAACCTAGGGCTAGTACTTTCAGAGTGTGCTTCTTATCTGGATTACCTCGCAGGGCCTCCCTTTTCTTATAGTTATAAGTTTTTGTATCATCTTGTGTAATAAAAGGCCAAAGGGAGTTGTGTGGCTTCTCCTGAATCGCGCAACGATGGCCTTGTCATCTCAGCATATCTGCCAGCTTTTAATACCAACTTTGTCCAAGTTTCCAAATAGAATCTTCTCTCTATTTCATTTTTTTTTTTTGCACTTTAGGGTAGAATTACCCAACAAATCAGCCCTTCATCTGCAATTAAAAGCACTGATCTTGAAAGAAGTAATGCATCTTTCCAATTTTCCTCCCATTGTCATTGTTTTATTGTCTTCTGCAGCTTCTCATTTATCTCATCTTACCTCCCAACTGGCAGCTGCAGAGGTGAATTATGCTTTCTTTGAAATCTATAGAAGTTCCAAATGTTGCTTTGTTTTCTATTCCTAAAATAAGGAGAGAGTTGGAACTATAATTTTAGTTTTAAGCTATAATAACTTCAGAGCAAAATGAAATATCATATTTCCCTCACCCCACATTCTCATTTATTTTATTTTATTTTTTGGTAAAGAAGTAATTCACTGCTTGTATTTCCATTTTCCTCACACTGGAATTTCAGAGTTGATAAATATTGTCATTAAAATTCTGTTTTGGTTTATCTGTGTTAGCAGTCGTTCATGTAATGCATTAAGGAGAATATTCTAGTGCACCATCATCCCTTTCCCCTTATTTCTCACTCTTTTCCTTTTATTTTGTCCAATGACCGTGGAATCATTGCCTTGAGGAATTATTGGCCCTCCCAGATAAATCAGACAAGAAACCAGATGACCAGTGGAGTGAATTCTACTTTATGGTAAGGCGACAATAACAGAATCTTGCAAGTCTGAAAGTACAATTATCTCAATTTCCTTTTTTCTCACAGCCTGATCAATTAGGTTAGGTCCTTCCTAAATTTCTTTCTCTATTAAGCCACTGGGGGCTCCTGCCTCTTTTCTCTGATTATTTCCTAAGCAGCATCTCTTCCCCTTATCCCTCAAGGACATTGCCATATACCATTACAGCAATACACACTTATACCGTAATAGGTATGAAGTTATTTTCTGTATAGGAGTGAGAAATACCATCTTAACTTCCCTTCCCCTTTTCCCTTCCCTTCCCTTCCCTTCCCACCCTCCCTCCCTCCCTTCGTTCCTCCCTCCCTCCCTCCCTTCCTTCCTTCCCTCCCTTCTCTCATCCCCCTTCCTCCCTCCTTCCTCCCTTCCTCCTCCCTCCCTCCCTTCTCTTATCTTCCTTCCTCTTTCCCTCCCTCCTACCCTCCCCCCTCCTGCTTTCCTTAAGTAAACAACTTGAACTTGCCTAGAGGTGGTGTCACTCATAGAAATAAATAAAAGTCAAAATGTAGAGCTCATTTGGGCTATGATATTTGAACGTTTCTTCAGTGGCTTATAACGAGCAACTCTACTTTTCACTTAAGCTTTTCGTGAAGCTCTGATTTCTAGACTGTAAATCCTTCCTGAATCAAAGTGATTTTTGCAGCCCGGCTAAAATTTTCTGCTTCTGCTTCCAAGACATTCCTTGCCCTCCTCCTTCTCCAGTTGCATTCCCCTCTCCGGTCTCCTAGCAGGCCATTCACAAAGACTGATTCATGTCCTCCACAGCCTTTTTTCTAAGATTGTTCCATTTTCTACAGCTGGGAGTAGACCGCCTGTTTTCCCTGTTTATTGGTTTGTGATTCCCAGGGACAAATGTGTGTGTGTGCGTGCGTGCATGCATGCATGCATGTATGTATGTATGGTATTCAGCTTTGTTCGGGTATTTTCCCATGTCTTTATAATTGTGCTTTTAAAGTTGTGGCAACGTTTCGGCAGAATCTCATCTGCCATCATCAGGCTTGTGCGTTGAGTTCATCTGTGTGTCAGTCCTTGGCAGCCGTTTCTGTTTTAAATTTGGTGCTAGCCTCGTGCTGTGTTAGAATGGTTTTTTTTTTATATGTATACATATATACATACACATTATATGTAAATACATACACATACACACATACACACATGCATACATACACACATACATAACATACATACATATACAATATATACATTTATATATATTGTTTGTTAAGGAGTGATAGTTTTCAGGTCTTCTTGATTTAGTTTTCTTTTAAAAAAATATTGGAAATATTTGAACACTGCTATCTATCACCTCACCTCTATCCTTTCTTTACACTAGACTGGACCCACCCAATTCCTGCAAACATTCTTCATAGGTTTTAGCCTTCAACCCTCTAATCATCCTTGTTGTTCTTTCCTGTCAGAGTCTCACTCTCAACATCTTTTTTTCTAATGTGGTGTCCAAAACTGGATGTAGCGCTTAAAGAGGCAGGCATCTTAAAAACGTAGAATGCGTTCTCCCAATTTTTGTTTTAAAAAAACTAAATTAGGAAGACCTGAGAACTGTTGCTGCTTAACAAACAGAAGAAAAACCTGCATGTATTCCTGATGCATATATTATTGTCCTATCCTGTCTGCGCTACCATGTCACCCTTTTGTATTCTTCTCCCAAAAGGGAATACACGGTCACACCATCTCTTGTGTCCTGAAAACGTTGCGTGTCCCTTCGTCCAGAATGCCTTCACTTTTACCGAGTTGAAATTGGCCATTAACTTCTCTGGCTGGAATTTGTGTGTGTGTGTGTGTGTGTGTGTGTGTGTTATTCCTCCTTGGAGAACTAGCAGACTCTGTTAATTTTATTGGGCAGGCATTTCAATCTTTGTTAGGAGAACAAGGGATACTATACTGAGTGATAGACGGATTGGAGCTCAGCTTTCCATCCTCGGTTTCATGAATTTCATTATGATCTTAATTTAAGCATAATCCTATTTGGGGGAGGTGGTTTACATTTATTTTCTTCCTTATGTTTTATCTCTTGCCACAACTGATGCATCAGAGTGGGTTGAGGGGCAGCTAAGTTTCACCGGTGCAAAATGAAATCTAATCTAGGATAAATGCTCAAATTATCATTATTGTATTGCTGAAATTCTTGATTGCCTGGTTAAGATTATGACACATCGTCACCAATAATGTTCTCTTCACATGACTGGCACCAAAAGGGATTGTAGTAACTAATGTTCCTTCCAACGCCATTAGTTTTACGTTCTATGATTTTACCGATTCAGGGATCATATAAAGAATATAAAGCAACTCTGATTTGGTATCAGCCCCAGACTATCCCTTCACTGAACATGACTTCTTTATGAAGGTGGTGCTTCATGGACCATCATGGTAGATCTTTCAAGTATCTTGACTTCGGATTACTATCTGGATAATCCCTGCATTTTTCTTGGCAATATCTTTTAAGAAGAGACTGGACAGTCACTTGTCTGAAACCAGAGGTGGTATTCAGCAGGTTCTGACCAGTTCGGGAGAACCAGTAGTGGAAATGTTGAATAGTTCAGAAAACCGGCCAATCCCACCTCTGACTGGCCCCAACCCCATCTATTCTCTGCCTCCTGAGTCCTAGCTGAGTGGCTGGGTCTTCTTTGGTTGCCCTGCCCAGGAGAACAGAGCTGGAAAACAGGTTAGTGGGGTGAGGAGGGAATGGGGATTTTGCAGTATCCTTCCCCTGCCATGCCCACCAAGCCATGACCACAGAATCAGTAGTATTTTTTTTTAATTCCACCACTGCCTCTTAATGTTCCTTCCAACTCTGTTCTTTGATTCTTCTGCAATATGGAGGAATCAGCGGTGGGATTCTACCAGTTCGCACCTATTCACTAGAACCGGTTGTGAACATTCTAAGCAGTTCAGAGAACCAGTTGTTAGAAGAAATTATAGGCCTAATCCTGTAAGGAAGGCAGGAAGGAAACATTCTGGTGTTACTTACAGAAACTACCTCTCCGTTAACCCTTATTACATTCTTGGCAGGACTGGACTTCCTGTCTCAGGAACTTCTCTGGAGTTTTTTTTCTTTCTTTGCTGGTACTTTGCTTGAGTTACCATTCAAAGTTACAATGGCACTGAAAAAAGTAACTTATGACAATTTTTCACACTTACGACTGTTGCAGCATCCCCACAGTCATGAGAGGCCAGGCGAGGAGATGCATGCCTCGATGTAAGTTATGTTAAGTTGACCACGCCCAGCCAGTCTCATGACCACCAAGTAAGCCATGACCACAGAACCGGTTGTTAAAAAGTTTGAATCCCACCCCTGGGAAGAATCACTTTAAGAGGTTTCTCCATTTTTGATTTGCGACTAGTCCTTAGTGGGTCCCCATTCCATCTTCCCTGGAGATTAAAAAGAAAACAAAACCTATATTTAAAAAGAAATCATGTTCAATCTAGCACAGTAATGAACACACTGTACAAGGATTCATTTTCTGAAATGATTTAATTTTCTTATTTCATTGAACCCACGGCTAAAATGCACCATTTCACAAAATTGGTCCTCCAGTTTGAAATTCATCTTTTGTATCATCCTCATTCATTTTCTGAATTTATACTGTCTTCCACTAAGAGGAAAAAAATAATAAGTGTGAAAAAAGAACAGCCAGATAATGTGGAATTTAATCACTAGCCTATTCTTATCCCGAAAAACCTTATCCAATCATAATTTGCAACTAATCAGTACTCTATATAATCAGATCGCTCCACTGTCAAATAATAAGAAAATCTCAGACAATGCTTCAGTTTCCAAAGCAATTCATACCATCAAAACCATTCAAGGGAATCTATGTTAAAAAAAACTAGGCCATTTACTTTTAATTTCCATTTGTAGGAAGCCAAAATGGACATAAAATGCAAAAGAGAAGTTTGGGATGAGTTTTTTTTTCTGAGCATTCGAATCAGAAAAGAACCCATGTCTTCCTCTTGTTCTTGATAAGGGAACAATCATCCTTTTGAACAAATCTATCAATAAAAAAAGACCAGGAATCAGAAAACTAAGTAGACTGATGATTGTTCCCTTATCAAGAACAAGAAGAAGACACTGGGGTTCTTTTCTGATTTGAGAGCTCAGAAAAAAACTCATCCCAAATTAAGTTTGCACTTGATAGGACCTGTTTTCAATAATTTAATGATTTCACTTTATCTGGTTGAAAGTGCAAAGCGACACAGTGAATTTTGTGGAAGGATGGCTTGGAGATCAGAGATTATGAAGCTAGGCAGGGCAATGTCAGTAAAGACTTTACTTTCTTTAGAACAGGGGTAAGCAAATATATTGTGCTTTTGGCTTCTGGGGTATATGGGGTAGGCATGGCATTTCTCCCCACCCAAAATGTGGGAAGGGATGGAGTTCAAACTTCTGATTTCAGCTGGAAATGTAGGAGAAAGAGTTGCAGAACCTGAGGGCAGGGTTAAAAGAGGGATCAGACTAAAATCCCTATGTAACCACAAGCAACTAACTTGAATTCCATTGATCTTTATCTAACTCCTACCAGATGCTAACCATTAATCGAACAGATTCTTGGGTATAGGCCTGAGTAGCAATAAATCAGTTTGATTGGACCTTCTGATGTGAACCTGGCCTTTACTACTTGGACCATTGAGAGCCAACGGCCCATATAGACAAGAGAAGAATGCAAAATTTCAGTTTGGTCTTGTGGTAAAGGCCCCAGGGTGAAGCCAAGGCAAGGTGAGTTCTAATTCTACTTTAGCCTAGCTGACTTCACAGGTTCACTGTTGTGGGGAAAAAAAATAGGAGGAGGAATTAACATGGTGTTTGTTCACAGCCTTGAGTTATTTATGAAGATAAAAAAGGTGGAATATAAATAAATAAGTAAAACAAAATAAAAACCAGCAGGTTTGCATCTCATCTATGGATAAGTTGTGGAGCATTTTTGATGGTTTTACATTTAAACACCCTGCCTCAAAATGGCAGGAAACCATCCTTCAGTGAAAAAGAATCGTGCTCTTGAAGTCTCCCAGGTGCCTTGCAAAATTTTAATGTGGGAACATTACAGCACAGCTCCATTCGGCTGCACGAGTTAGTTCAGGGAGTATAAGCTACATATAAATGGATAGAATAAAAACAGAAATATTTCGCCCCACAAACATATAGAGTGGCAGAGAAAAACTTTCTGAAGATTCCACCTGGAGTCATATTTTGTGAGATGGATGGCTCAAGAACCAATAGCCATAGCATTTAGACTTATATACCGCTTCACAGTGCTTTACAGCCCTCTCTAAGTGGTTCACAGAGTCAGTCTATTGCCCGCCCCCCACAACAATTTAGGTCCACATTTTACCCACCTAGGAAGGATGGAAGGCTGCGTCAACCTTGACCCTGGTGAGATTCGAACTGCCAAATTTCAGGCAGCCAGCAGAAGTAGCCTGCAATACTGTACTCTAACCACTGCACCACCACGGCTCTTAATAGACCAAGATACAGCAATAAATACAGATCATACAATCATATGACCTTGATATGTATGGTTACAAAGCTGAAGAGGGTGACTACATGCCTCTTTTGAATTTAGGTGCATATTTTGAATTTACATCTGTGGAAGACGGACTGTGAATGAAGGCAAATATATGGGTCCTAGGATAATGTTTTAGGATCCAATCACTGGGGCCAGAGGCTTTGTTTTCTGATCTTTGGGACCCATGTTGGACCATCTTTAGGGAACTTCTCTTTGTCCACATGGTTCCTGGTTGTGTGTAGCTTTAACTAACACCCTAATTAACAATTATGAGCTACACACAACCGGGAACCTTGTAGAACACACCCGTTAGAACAACCCAGCATACATATTCTAGACCCACAGAAGTTCCCTGAGGATGGGCTCCAACACAAGTCTGAAAGTTCAGAAGACTAAACCTCTGGTCCCAGTGACAGGCCTAGATAGGATCTTGGTGAACCTCTCCCCCATTTTTTCCTTTCTCAGATACCCCCTTCCCTACTCAAGCACAACACAGCAAAGGAATGCATTTGTAGTAGACGGGTAAGGATTCCTGGCTTTGCCTTCTTCAGTGGGATGGGGAAGGAAAAAAATATATTTCCGAATTCAAAAGAGAACGCTGTGAAACCACTGCTTTCCGAAGGCTTGTGGAGTGGAGATTGAATTAGGCCAAAGATTGGACAGAAGCAAATCGTAGCCATCTGATGTATCTGTATAAATGATGCAGGCAAAGGAGTGTGAAAATCTATTTTCCAGCTTCCTTGTCTTCCTTGTACGGTGGATAATAGCCAGGCAGGTTTCGATTAGGGAGCCAAATATGTGTTGAATCTCTGTTATAATAGGCTGGGCAGAATTATCCAAGTGGCAAACCATTTTAGAAGCACAGGAGGGAACAGGGCTAATCTTTCCTTTGTTTGGGAAGGAAACAAGGAAGTGAGCCGCATGCTAAAATGTGGTTAACAAGCACCTGATGAGGAAGCTATGAAGACGCAACATCAGACTCATTCATTTGGGACAAAAAAAAAAAGTTTTCAGTGAATGGGATTGGCTCTTTCCCGTAGCATGGAGAACACCAAATCTCTCATGAGACGCCTCTCCTAAAAGCATTATAAGCCACCCTTTGTTGCTAAGCACCATTTTCAAGGGGACATTGAGAAGAAAACACCAAGGCAACCACAGGAAGTGTGGGATTTTTATACTTCAAGGTTTCTTTAAAAAAAAAAGGAAATAAAATCTTTAAGGCATGGGTAAAAAATATTTGGCATCGCAAGAGGAGAGGAGTTTGTGGATGCCAAAGAGGAGAAGCAGCCAAACATGCACACTTAAACAACCTAATTTAGATTGATGTCAGGAGAGGATTTAGGCACAAATGGTCTTTTGAAATTCTTGGTCAAACTTAACAGCCGGGGAAAATAAGTGGATGATTTCTCACTGGTCCTCTAGCAGAAGACAACCATTCCCAACAATTTCTCAAGGAAGGATTTCTTCTTAATAGTAAAAGTAAGATTGATAGACTTCCAGAGAAGCAATGACAGACTGGAGATTGGCTCTGCTTCCAGTAGAGCAGATGACTGCAGCCAATGAATAGGGGCCAATGAATGGATTGGCACATCGAAAACCCACTCTGGGTAAAAGGGAGGATGTGGGATTACCCATAAGTTCTCCGTACAGTAGTTCTCCATAAAGATACCATAAAATAGCAATCTCTGGTGGGTTTTACAGCTCTGTCTAACCTTCCATTTGAAGTCTTCAGATGAACACTAAATTTTCCCACTTATTTTCTTCATCGTATATAGAAATTGCTTAACTGCTTTTTAGACATTAACCTTTAGAACAACAAGTCATAGATCACTGGGTCATTCTCCTGCAATCATCAGGTAAAGATGTTTCCTGTAAACTTATGAAAACTTTTAAACATTATTCTGAAGGAAACAGCAAAAAGGTGATTAGAACATTGATTTTGGAAAACTGCAAATGGACTAAGGGCCCAGATGGAGTTGAAATTTTGAAATAAATTATAAGAATCCTTCCAGTGGGTTGTTTCAAATACCATTAAAAATATATGAAGATTTTAAATCTAAGTGTAAGAAATGTTCCCGTGGGAAAATGTTGTGGATTAGAGAAAAACACTATGAGATTTTGAAGGCTAGATGCTGGAGGCAACCAGAAAGGAACTAAAGATTATAATTAAAAGAGAAGAGACCAACAAATACACAGTCAAGAAAAATATTTTAACTTTGGAAGAATTCTTTGGAAGAATTTGAGAACAATGCATTCAGAAATTTCTTTTAAGATTGTCCGCTACCATAAAAATGGGTTTAAAAAAAGGAGTTAGAAAAGGATATAAGTGACAATCATGCTATTTTGGATTTGGATTTAAACACAAGTTATGTTACACTAGATTTTTAAAATGAATCTGGCTGTTGTCTTAAAAACTAAAAGAAATACATGAACAATAAATCAAGAGAGTGACTTGAGAGTGAAAATAATCTTTTTTTCTTTTCCCTTTGTATCTTTTTTCTTTTTCTTTTTTTATGGTTTTTTTAGTTTGTATTAGTTCTTTATCTTTGTATTTTAAAACTTCAATAAAAATATTTTTTTTTAAAAAAAAGAATGCTCCTGAGATCTTTCCTGTAGGTGGATAAAAGTAGGTATGATTTCAGAGTCATGGGAAGATGAGTAACCGAAAGCATCACCAACGAAACAGCAAGCTCAAAAAACCTTCTATTCTAAAGAGATTTTTAGATATTTTTCAGATAAAGCAGAAATAGAGAAAAAGCTTCTTTCACGGGACTGGAAATTGAGAATTCCAAGGTAGGTACCCACACAACATTGAATTATACTGTATGTCCTTTTAGAAGGAACAACCGCAAATGATTTTTAGAGTTGTGTAAATCTTCAGAGGGATACTCCAGTCCAATGAAATTTCAAACTGTGCATTCCTTGGTTCTTTCTGAACTTGATTTTTGTTTGACAGACATTTCATTACCAAACTAAATAACATCATCAGTGCACAAGGTAATGTTACCTAGCTTGGGACAACCGTGAGCTGGATGATAGAGAATCTCCACCTGGATCATCAGATCTTCCAACAGTACACCCATTTCATCAAGAGCCGTAGTGGCGCAGTGGTTAGAGTGTAGTACTGCAGGTTACTTCTGCTGACTGCTAGCTGACTGCAATTTGGCAGTTCAAATCTCACCAGGCTCAAGGTTAACTCAGCCTTCCATCCTTCCAAGGTGGGTAAAATGAGGATCCAGATGTTGGGGGCAAGAGGCTGACTCTGTAAACTGCTTAGAAAGGGCTGTAAAGTATTATAAAGCAGTATATAAGTCTATGTGCTATGGCTATTTCCATTATAACTGAATCCTACCACCTTGTTCTGATCATTCCCTTCTTCTCCTTCCTTCTACCTTTCCCACCTGTCTCTTCCTCAAAAAGTGTCTGTTTTTTCCTTGAACCAAAAACAAGAATTTATTGCAAGGATCTATTCTGTAGTCTTTCTATTGCTGGAAAACATTAGAATGGAGCAGAGGTTTTTTTTCAAATGATCCATCATAAATCAATGAGATCAAGATTATTTTAGCAAGTCTGGAAGGAAAGAGAAATAGATCAATAGCCAGACAGACTTCATGACAGACTGATCAGGAACTGAAGCTGAGAAATTAGGCCAAGCTTCATTTATACTCTTAATTGCATTTTGCATTCTTTCTGCTAATTTCCCTGCAGGGGCCTTGATATCTGCTAACCTATTTCCACACTCAATGTAATTATATACCGCATCAGATTCAAATGATCTGTCAAAGCAGAGAGTGAGGGAATCAGCTACCTCCGCCAACTTTTCATTTGGGTTACCAAACTCTGACTGCTTTTCCACTTCCCAAAATTGATTTAAATAAATGAAGAAGTTACTTTTTTTTTTTTTACAAACTCAATTTAATATGTCAGCTTAAACAAATCAGCTATGATAAAATCTTTAGGGACTCAACGATGCTTGACAGTCCTATGGAAATGACATGCTATTAAGTTACTGCATGCCAACTCACAACATTTCTGGAGTCCTTGGTGCTTTGAATAGTGCAAATGGGTGTGGAACCTGCTTGGAAGTGCTGAAAGGACTGTGTTGTAGACAGGAGACAGGTGATGTCATATCCCTTCCCCTCTGTTGAGAGAAGGCTGTTCAATCTTAATGTAGATGGCCTTGTTGACCCCTCTTTGAAATCAGTGGTCCTCTCTGTCCAGAATTAGGACTTCACTGTCTTCAAAAGAATGGCCTTTGTCTTTCAAATGCTGATGGATTGCTGAATTCTGTCCTGATGGGCTTGTTCTCCTATTTGTGTTCTCCTATCAACATCCAAGTGGCCTCAACAACTCTCAGAAAGAATGCCAATGACCAGATGATTGCAAGATTGCAGAGGTGTTATTCAGCTTGTTTGGACTGGTTCAAGTGAACCGGTTATTAATTTTTTGTGCAGTTCAGAGAACCAGCTAATCCCACCACTGTTCCTTGGATGAGAAGTGAAATGTCTTCAAGGAAAAACCATGGAAGTCCAGTTGTCTCTTTGGAAAACCATGACCAGGTTGACTAAGAATCTTCATAGACAGCATCCGATTCTTACAGATACCATCACAGTGGTCTTACATCATATTAT
>CM042841.1:21573553-21578553 GCA_023653725.1 Bungarus multicinctus
CTTCCTCTCTCTGGGTCTCTTGAGTGTGTGTAGTTTGAAGAACGATTTGAATTAATCAAAGTCTTGGGGGGGGGAGAGCCACATTTTCAATCTAGAAGTTTCCCTCCCCTCCCTTCTTTCCAAGCTGACAAAATTCTCCTCCTTTTGATATACATCATTAAGGTCCTTTCATTTGAAATAGCAACTTCTCTTTTCTTCAAGCATAGCATTATGGGGTGTTTTTTTTTTTTTTTTATATCTCCATTCATTCCTTTTAATGTGATTTTTTTTCCCCCTTGAAACTGTCATGCAAAGCAGAGATTCTCTTTGTTATTTCCTTCGGCAATCTGAAAGTCGGCGTAGAGCATAGATAATGCTTGTTTTATTCTTCTGACAACTATTCATTTCTAGGGAGGTTTGCAGATGTGTGGACTCAGGGAGACAGGCGAGGTGCAATCAAGCCATATTTAAAACAGAGCCTCGTTTTTCAAGGTTTGATTGACCCAATGGCATCCCACATCTCTGTCATGCAAAGTGTAATTAGCACCTATGCAGAAAAGCAAGAAGCTAAGTTCACCTCTGTCAGGACAGGTGCCAGTTGTATTTTCTTCGAGATCTCCCCCAAATTCTAACATTTTTGTAATGCCTGCAGTCACCTGGTTCTGATGGACCCAGATTCCTCACATTTGCTTTGGATAGATTTATGTAAGTAGATATAGCCTACCTCCAATAAAGGACATTCAAATCTGTAGGATTTTCCTGTTCTAACCTAGGCTTCCCCAAAAAGCATTAAGCAGATTCTTTGTCCTGGCAAAACCCCTTTTATAAATGACGGTGAATTTCTTGCGTTCACATTCAGCCAAAGGCCTGGCAAACAGTCTTTCAAGGGTCTAATGAGGAGCACAGACCTTATCTAGCCTGGGGAGCTGCCAAGTAAATATTTTCAAGCACAGTGCTGACAAGGAAGGGCTCAGCGTAGAGTCTCTGAGATGCACAGACAGATCATAATGCAACAAATATGCAAAATCCCCTCTCCTTTTGCTCCTCTTTTAATCCCTATGGAAGGAGCCATTCACCATTCACCTTTGGCCTTACTCCCACATCGACCCTTAGTTCATAATTGTTCTTTTCTTTTGGCAGCTCTGTGCATGCGCAGGCTGGGAACCAGCTCCAGCCGCTCTCTCACTTCACTGCTGTCCAAACCTGAAAGGAGCTGCTGACTGCCAGCCTGCCTTGGCCTCATCTCTGCTTCTGATGTCTGAGGCCTCCTCAGCCTCCAGGACTGGCCTATGTTCATCCCCAACCTCCTCGCTGTCCGACTCTGCTGCCAGATCCACTAGCTGCCGGCGAGCCACAACATTTCCCATATGTTCAAACCTCCCTACCTTCTCCCTTTGGGGATGGTATGAAAGGCATCAGTTAGTTCTCCTAATAGTAACATCATGAGCTTTTGAGGTCCATCAGCTATACAGTCATTGGGCTCTTTTGACTGGAAAGCTTAACTGATTACAACAAAGATTAAAGCTGACAGATTTCAGCTTTGAGATTTACTGGTACCTGAACTCAGAATGGGTTCCAATCTCTCTCTCTCTCATCACACACACACACAAAAAAAAGGCCATTAAAGATTTTTCTGAAGCTTACAAGTTTCAAGGGAGCCCACCACATAATTGCATTTCAACTTTAGATGAATATCGGCAAGGAAAGAACCGTAAATATAGACACTTGGATATATATATTTGTGTTTGTTCGTGGTCATTAGGTGTCCAAAACAGACCAGGGAATAGAAAACATTAGTCGTAAAAAAAAAATGCTTCTAAAGCTACACCAGTCCCTCTGATTTAAGGAGACATCTGAAGGCCATAAAAATGACTGGAAACTCAAGCCAGATAAGAGATCGTTTCAGGGACATTCTGGCAGATTGCTACTTTACTAAGCATTCCATTTAAACATTTGGCCATAAAATAGCTTAGGGGGGATAAATAACAATAGATCACTTTTGCATAACATCCTGGGATCACATATTGATAGTCGATGATTGTATGTGCTAGGGGTGATGAAGTATAAAGGGGAGATGGATCCCCAGGAAGAAGGGGGTACATTCTAGAGGAGTAAGAGGCAACTCAGTCTCGATATTGTGTATGAGACAAAGAGGGTAAAGACAACTCCTCCCTAATAGTTCCCAAAGTATATAGCAATAACACTTAGACATATATACTGCTTTATAAAGCCTTACAGTCTCTCTAAGTGGTTTACAGAGTTTACATATTGCCCCTAACAGATAACAGATAATCAGAGTTGGAAGAGACCTTGTAGGTCATCTAGTCCAACCCCCTACCCAAGCAGTAGACCCTACACCATTTCTGACCAATGGCAGACCAATCTCTTCTTGAAAGTCTCAAGTGATGAAGCTTCCACAACTTCCGAAGGCAACTTCTGTTCCATTGGTTGATTGTTCTCCCTGTCAGAAAGTTTCTCCTTATTTCCAGGTTAAATTTTTCCTTGTTCAGTTTCCATTCATTATTCCTTGTCTGGCCTATAGGTGCTTTAGAAAAAAGATTGACCCTTTCCTCTCTGTGTCAGCCCCTCAAATATTGGAAGGACTCCCCTGGTCCTTCTCTTTACTAAACTAGCCAAGCCCAGCTCCTGTAACAATCTGGGTCCACATTTTACTGACCTTGGAAGGATGGAAGGCTGAGTCAAACTCAAATGTGGTAGTTGTGTCTTCAATCTGGCAAGATTCTGTCTGTAGGCGTGAAGATAATAAAGAACTCAGCTTGGAAGGATCACCATGTGTCACTGTTGATTTTGGATCTCATGACTGAGGGATTCTGGGAATTGAAGTCCACACATGGTAGCTGAGGTATGCTGGAAGTTGAAGTCCACCCATGATGTGATGGACTGTAGTGAGGAGGTGGATCTCCAGGAGGAAAGGGGTACATTCTAGAGGAGTAAGAAGCACCTCAGCTCGGATATTGTATATGACACAATATGACACAAAGAGGGTGAAGATAGTTCTTCCCTAATAATTCACGAAGTATTATGGAATAATAAAGAACTCATCATGGAAGAATTGCCATCATTCTCGGTTTTGGGCTGGAGATAGGGTCACCAAAGGATTCTGTTGTGCCCTTCCCTTCATATTGAAGGCAAACAAGTATCCTTGTTTACTTGTTTGTAGTCCAAAGGCTGAGGCCACTGACTAAGCCAATATTAATTCTTTGTGACAAGATAGAGAGACCTGACCATCAGGTCCTCCAATGACACATCCATCATCACTGTAAATTGAGTCTCTCTGACTTCTGGTTGTCCTTTTCTCTTTCTTTCCACTTTTCCTGGAATTATGCATATTTCAGGAAACCAGTGTATCCAAAATTTGATACTTTGAGCCTGGTTATTTGTGCCTCAAGTGAGCACTCTGGATTAATCTCTTCTGCGATCCATTTGTTGGTTGTTGTGTTGCTGTTGTTTTAGCTCTCCATGGTTTCTTAAATAGTCACTTGGAGCTTTGTCTGAATAAATAGCTACGAGGGCTTTAAATCTCAAGCAAGATTTGGTGCAAACCTGTTAATTTGCTCCAAATGGCTGAATCCGTTTGAAACGTTGAAATTGAAATGATTTGATTCAAAAGCACCGATTTGGTCAGGTGCACCAGATCAGTTTGGCCATGGATTAGAAGGGCTGATTTGAAATGCTAATTAGATCGAATGGCTTCCTAATTGAATCTTTGAAATGATTTGATGCATCATATCAAATGAAACGCTTTGAACCGAATCGAGCTTTCAATTAAAGCATTGCACGGCTCTAAATACATATTTTCCATCAATGCTACATCACAATCAGAATAGACCTGGAAAGGACCTTGTCCAGGTCCTTCTAGTCCAACTACCTTCTCAAGTAGGAGACTCTGTATCATTCCAGACAAGTGGCTGTCCAATCTCTTCTTAAAAACCTCCAGTATTGGAGCATTTACAACTTCTAGAGGCAAGTCGTTCCACTGATTAATTGTTCTCATTATCAGGAAATTTCTTAGTTCTAGGCTGCTTCTCTCCTTGATTGGTTTCCATCTGTTGCTTCTTGTCCTGCCTTCAGGTGCTTTGGAGAATAGCTTGACTCCCTCTTCTTTGGGGCAGCCCCTCAAATACTGGAACCCTGCTATCCTATCTTCCCTAATCCTTCTTTTCTCTAGACTAGTCATACACAACTCCTGCAACCCTTCTTCCTACATTTTAGTCTCCAGGCCCTTAATCACGCACATCTTCTCAAAACTATTCTCTTCCATTACATGGGATTTTCTTTCAGATAAAAGATTAAAATCCTCTTGAATACCTCATATCACTTAAAACCAAGGAAGAAAGGAAGATTTTGATATCTAGGAAACACTCAAGCAGTGAATGCCTTGTGAAGTTGGAGTGCTCTATCACTGGAAGTTTTAACCTTGAACTACGCCGCCTACGGTTGTATGTAGGACACAAAATTATCTGCTACAATGTTCTACCAGTCAATGACTACTTCAGCTTCAATTGCAACAATACAAGAGCACACAATAGATACAAACTCAATATAAACTGCTTCAAACTTGATTGCAGAAAGTACAACTTCAGCCACAGAGCGGTCAATGCTTGAAATGCACTACCTGACTTTGTTGCTACATTCTCTAATCCTCACTCCTTTAACCTCAAACTATCCGCTATTGACTTCACCTCATTCCTAAGAGGTCTGTAGGGGGCCTGCATAAGTGCACCATTGTGCCTACCATCCCTCTCCTATTGTCCCCATTTATTCGTACCTATTTCCTGTATTCTTACTCATGTTTATTCTTATACCTATCATCTTGTAAGCAATTGACAAATCAAATCAAATAAATGAAATAAAAAATAAAGGAAGGAAAGAAAGAAGGGGGAAGGAAGGAAAACAGGGAAGGAAGGAAGGAAGGAAGGAAGGAAGGAAGGAAGGAAGGAAGGAAGGAAGGAAGGAAGGAAGGAAGGAAGGAAGGAGAAAAAAGAGAGGGAGGGAGCGGG
>CM042841.1:21583553-21621053 GCA_023653725.1 Bungarus multicinctus
TATAATTCTGAAGTGTCCTGTGTGTGACATTTATCCCTCATAATGCAGTTTGGAGGCTACACACTATGGACACCAGTCCTGAAGGCATTGCACAACTAATCTACTTTTTCTTTTGTTTAACTCAAAAGGGTCAACCATCCTTCAGACTAACGTTCTCATTTTCCTTCCCTGCATTATCACAACAGGAGAACAGCTTTGCATTAATCAACCCCACCTTCCATCCTATTTTTCTTTCCAAGAGGTCCTCTAAGGAGTTGGGGAAATGGCTACACAATCTGAAAAGATGATTAAGTTGAGATGAGGCAGCTCTTCGGTAGGCTTGGTGGAAAAAGTGGTACTTGAGCTTGGCTTGCAAGGACGTGCTGTCAAAACAATTTGATTCCTCTCCAGCCAGAATCAATGCATTATCGTGGTTAGTGTCCTTGGCATTACATTTCAAGGCAACGTGGTTTTGCATGCAACAAAGCTCTTGAGCAACAAGGGCTTCCATCACCTCCAACTCTTTAGGTATCTTCAGGTTTTGCCTTTGCTACTATTCATTATGCCAGCCAGCAGAGGTTGTTGTTCAGTGCACACTCCACAGATAATGAATCATAATTTCAATTACCTCCTCCAAATTACTACCATCAGCTCTTCACTTATCAAAGGACAGGCTGGACTGATTTAATTTGAGTAACTCAATACTCACATAACGATTCAGGGCTCTGTTTGTTCTTTTTTTTTGTCTGAAAAAGGGTGGGGGACTCTCATAGATAATTGAACGAGTTTGCCCACAAAAGAGTCCAAAGTAGGTCAGAAGAGAGGAGAACCCACGGAGATAACAACAGATAATCAGAGTTGGAAGGGACCTTGTAGGTCATCTAGTCCAAACCCCTGCCCAAGCAGGAGACCCTACTCCACTTCTGACCGATGGCAGTCCAGTCTCTTCTTGAAAGTCTCAAGTGATGGTGCTCCCACAACTTCCGAGGGCAAGCTGTTCTATTGGTTGATTGTTCTCCCTGTCAGAAAGTTTCTCCTTATTTCCAGGTTAAATCTCTCCTTGTTCAGTTTGTGGTGACCAAAACTGGATGCAGTAATCCTGGTATGGTCTTATTAAGGCTTTATAGAGTGTGTTAGTACTTCACTTGATCTTGATTACCTGCAAGGTTAAAAAAAACCCTTCCATTTCAACCAGGATGTTTATCTTCTCATGGTCTTTGGTTTGATTTGGTATCTTCTCTGTTCCACTTTCTGGAAAATCGGTACTGGGACTCTGGATTAAGGTCCTGATCCTGCAACTTCTTAGGATGAAAAGCCCATTTGCTTAAAGACATCTGGAACACCAGTCACAATCACCTCCTGCATGTCATGATAGAAATTATGAAACTTGTGTCAACCACACCAAGACGTTGCGGTGTACAAGACAAAGTCACTTTGTCTTCCTACCTCCCATAGACAATCAATCAATCATGGTTCTGCTGAGTTTCATCTCCAACGTTTTGTAGTTAAAACAAGCTAGCCTTTAAAATGGTGCACATGATGAGATCTCAGTCAATATCAGAAGCTTCCTAGAGATCCAGCATGCTGACTAGCGACTTGGCAGTTTGTAATAATCTGCACTATTTAACCCATTTTTAAGTGCCTATTACCAGTGGAAGTGCTCCAGCTGGTGAATATTTATAACATTCTTCTACTTTTAATGTATTAACTACTCTCTTCTTCTTCTTCTTCTTCTTCTTCTTCTTCTTCTTCTTCTTCTTCTTCTTCTTCTTCTTCTTCTTCTTCTTCTTCTTCTTCTTCTTCTTCTTCTTCTTCTTCTTCTTCTTCCTCCTCCTCCTCCTCTTCCTCTTCTTCCTCTCCTCCTCCTCCTTGTAAAATAAGATAAGCTGGATATTTTATCACCAAAACTTTTATTTAAGTTCCCTCTAAGTTTTTGGCTTATTGGAGCATTTGTTACTGGCCTGCCACTGCTAATTTACAAAGAGGACCCTGATGTCAAAGCCCAAGTAAAGTCATTTTATAAATATATATTCTGCAATTATATCTTCCGTTGACATCTCGAGCCCAGAGGATTTTTGTGGAACAAGAAGGAGCTTGTTTGGGGCACAAGGGAATTAATGAGTTTTGATTAACCTAGCTAGCCCCTGGCTATTGTTCTCAAAATGAACAACACCAAAAGTTCAGCTACAAGCTAATGCAATTAAGGAATGGCAGTAGGCATCGCTGAACTACATTCCAAAATATTGTACTGAAATACACTCAGTTAGATTACTTCTCTCAATCTGTCTCTCTGTCTCTCTCTCCTCACAACACCGAAAAACAAGACAAGAAGTAATGGGTGGAAACTAATCAAGGAGAGAAGCTACCTAGAATGAAGGAGAAACTTCCTAACAGTGAGAACAATTAACCAGTGGTACAGGTTGTCTTTAGAAGTTGTGGGTGCTCCATCACTGGAGGTGTTTTTAAAAAGAGACTGGATAGTGACTTATCTGAAACGATATATGGCTGAACAGGGAGTTAGACTAGAAGGACCTCCAAGATCCCTTCCAGCTTTATTCTGATTGAGTTTTGAGTCAGAACTGAAGAAGCTTCTTGGATGAGAAGGAAAAGGTCAAACAAATTCCAATTGCCATTTGAAAAAGCACTTTGGGGACAATCATGACCTGGATGACTTAGAATCTCCATAGACCTTTGAATCTTGGAGTTTCAACATCATAACTGGATGAGGCATGAAGAAATTTACACCTCAGGGATGAGAGTCAAGCAAATCGGGAGCCAACATTTCTTCCCCATCAACTCTAATTGATGCAGAGATCTACTAGTGAGTCTAAAATTACTTTCTACTCATCCCTTAATCAGCTATATGTGGGTGTATGTGTTTGAGAGAGAGAAAGAGAGAGTGCGTGTATATTGAATAAGAATTTTTGTTTTAATTATAGTCGCTGACCAGAATGACAAAAAGAGAGATCTCACTCTATAAGAGGCAGAAATTCTCATGTTGATTTTTCCCTTTGGGCTCAATCTTGCATTCACAATGAGATTAAAAGGAGACAGAGCAGTCTATTCTTTGAGCTTCTCTTCTCCAATAAGAGAAGTCTAAAAGCAACAATTGTGTGTGCTATATTACCTTTAATGTACAACATATGGAGAACAATGGCTTTTCTGAGTCTCACAATATCATCCTTTAGGAAAGAGATGGCACCTCACTGAACCCTCCTGAATTGCGTTGCCGGCGAAGGATGTCTTGAGCATGTTGCATAAATCTTGATAAATGAAGCGAGGTGCTCATTAGCCCAATGCGTTTTCCCCTTCATTGTGAACCAAACAGGAAAACAAGTGTAACTCGTGAAATTACCTAGCAAAGGAAGAAGAAAAAACGTCACACTGAGGTCCAACACATTGTATTTCTTCCTTGGAAAAATGGAAATTTATCCCAAATGGAACTTTCTATGAAGTGGATCATACTTTTTTTTTATGATGTATGAGTCAATTTGAAGTTGACTTCAATCAATCAATCAATGGAGTGAATGAATCAACCAATCAATCAATCAATCAATGAGTCAAGCAATGGAGTGATTGAATGATTGAATGAATAAATGAATGAATGAATCAATCAATCAATCAACCAAATGAATGAATGAATGAATGAATGAATGAATGAATGAATCTATCTATCTATCTATCTATCTATCTATCTATCTATCTATCTATCTATCTATCTATCAAGTAATGGACTGAATGGATGAATAAATGAATGAATGAATGAATCAATGAATCAATCAATCAGCCAAGACTTCACCAGATTCATCAGGAAGTGATAAATTGAAAATGGCTGGATATGGGTGGTTCTTGACTTTCAACCCTTCGTTTAGTAATCATTCAAAATTATAGCAGCACTGAAAGAAGTCTCTTATGACTAGTCCTCACACATACAACCAATGTGGCATTCCCATGGTCACATGGTCAAAATTTGGCAACTTTCATATATTTACGATAATTGCAAGATGTGTGATTGCTATTTGTGACCTTCCCAGCTGACTTAAAGGACAAGCAACTCAATGGGGAAAGCCAGATTTGCTTACTGACTATGTGATTCACTTAACAACTAACACCCAGTCATGAGGCCACTGCCATACCCCCATAGAAGTTGTATATAGCTACGTGGGTCATGTGTATATGTTTACTTCTCTTCTGCCATGTTCTCATCATGTGCTAAATAAGAAATAAACTTAACTGCAGTGATTTCCTTAACAACCATGGCAAAAAGGTGTAAAATCAGGTGTGATTTGCTCAGCAACCACCTTGCTTCACAACAGATATTCTGGCCCTGACTGTGGTTGTAAGTCAAGGACTACCTGTATTGGTGAACTCACCTTGTGAAAAAATGTTATTTCCTGTCTCGCTCCCAAGAGAACATGTGATGAATTCAGGGAAAGTAAATGATCCCCCCACCCATTTGATTTAGTCTGACCCCAGATGACTGACTGACTTGCTGTCAGATCTGCCTATGCATTCTTGTTGCTGTTTCCCTGTAATTGCTTTCTATATCGTTGACTCTGCCTTGTAAACCCAAAGGGACCGAGGCAGCTCTCTCAGATGCTCCTGTGTCAACCTTCTCTCAGAACTGACAATTTAGCCAAACAAGAACAAGTTGTAAAAAAAAATAAAACAAAATCCCTATCAATGCTGTCAGATGCTTTACAGAAATGGCTGACATCCCAAGACAAGATCAGAGCAAGTTATGTTGGAGACAAAGTGACATACATCACTGTCGCTTCGTATTAGCCAACATTAGCCCAAGGATTGGATCTGAATAGAGAACCTTGGGTGGTCTGTGTTCCCCACGGTGGCAATTTTATCCAAAGGAAATATTAATTAAAGGAGGATGGTACTAGGGAAAGAGGTCAAACCTATGGGTTCTGCTACATTGTCCAATATACATATATCTCCAGAACTTGACATTTGGCACGTATGTTCCCCTTGGCTTCTAGGTGCTCGCTAAGAAAGGATTTTTCAAAATAACCATCAGAGTTAGAATTAGTATTTCCTATATGATGATGATGATGATGATGATGATGATGATGCTCTGATGCTAAGGAGTTCTACTCCCCCTCCCCACCTGAAAAGAAATCTCTTCCAAATGAAAAACACAAGCAGAGGAGTTTCAGTTTCAATTTCACAGCACTAAGCAGCTTTAGTACAGAACAGTTGAGCTAAGCCACTCCCAGAGTCCTTACTGTCTCCTTCTTGCTCACACAGCAAATACTGTTTCAGATTCCAAACAGCCCTCAACTCTCTCACACACTGACAGGATGCTAGCCAGATGAATACTGACGGATACTGGTAGGCAGAGGCACAATTCCCCCCCCCTCCCCCGCACTTATTTTCCTCCCAAAAAACTAAGCTTGACCACATAGTTTCATAGCGAAGCATGGCTATCGAGCTAGTCTGCTAGAAGATAATGTTTAATTTGTTTCCTAATAAAACAACTAAAAAATCTCATTTTTAATTGGATTGGATCTTTTCTTGGACAATTGAAGCCCCACCTCCTTTAATATATGTGATACCCACCCACCCCCCCCAAAATAGGAAGGGATGAGAATGTTAAAGCTTCGCATTTAAGGGAAAAGGAATGAAGTTCTAGAAACTGTACAGAATTGCAGAGGTGACCTTGGCAAAGGCTTGTGACAGCAGTTAGCAAAACAAGATTTAAGGCTGGGATCGGAAGAGAATATTAGGAAGACATTTCACTGCCTCCCCCTTTATTCTCTTTGGTATAAAAAGGGAGGGAAGCAGAACACTGTCAGATTTTCAAGATGATGTTATTACAGCTCGGTGCTTCACATATTTGGCAAGTTTAAAACATGTGGTTTCCCCACCAGCAGAATTGGCTTCAGCGTTCCGCATGTTTGAAACTCGCTAAGGTTGAGAAAAACTGCACATAGCCTATATCTCAACCTCTGCAAATTTAAGCCATCTTTTACTTGGAAGCTTCGAGGCTGCCATATTCAGTGCCTGGGAATTTGGGAGGGGGAGATTTCATAGTGAGGTAGAAGATTAAACACAACAACATTCTTTTCTCAGAAAGTCAAGGACAGGTTGCCCTGCACCTGGAAGGGGAGTGTCTGGAGGAATGGCTGCAGTTGGTTGGGCCATGTGATGGACTGATGGGTGAAGGGAATGGATCTTTGAATTATCCTTTGGGAAGGGAAAACCCAGAACCCTCAGATTCAGGTTTTCCTAGATGTGCCAAGATGACAACTCTAATAAAATGGAACTTGGAGAAAATGCTTGTCTCAGAGTTTATTGGTTTGGAGTTAGTTAGTTGGAATGTTGACATAGACATTCTCCAGGTTCCTCCCTTGAAATGTTGCTATCTAATGTTGCTATCTAATAAGTATGCAAAGTATGCACTTGGGGCGTGCACGCACAAAATGTGTGCTCATGCACAAAGCACAGCCACCAAGCTACACTCACCGAACTGGTGGTAAGAATCTTTTAATCCCACCACTGGAACAAGAGGCAATGTTTTTCCGTTTCAAATACCATTGTTTAAGTCAAAATAACCAAATGGCTCACTAAAGTTCAACTAACCGGCTCCAGAAACTAAGCTATTATTAATAAAGTTGATGCCTGCCTTAATTGGAGCTGTCCATCTGTGCTACTCACAAGAACTTTTAAGGTTGGGTGTTATTTGGAGTGCTCTGTCGAAAACAGCCGCAAACATCAAAGCTAAATTGCATCCGTGCAGAGAGGCGCTCTCGCTAAGGTAATTAATTAAACATGTTTCAGTCCTATTAGAATTAAATTCAGCTAAGTTCTTTATTCCTGATCACCATGGAAATGTTGCTGTTGAAGATAAGGCTGTTTCAACTAACCTGGGAGAAGTCTTGACTAGCTTCAAAAAGACATCTGAGTGGGTGTCAGCCATTTCAAAATTTGAATTCTTTGCTTTAAAAAAAAATTGTGCAGGTGCCTCAGCTTGGGAAACTTCAAGTTTGCGCATAACTTTCTCAAGAAACTCGATGACACAAAAGGAGGATGAGAAAAGTCACATCTGTGCCTAAAAGTTCAAAGCCAATGCCTGATACGGCTGGTTGTTCCTTCGCTAATTGGAGCAGGGGGGTTCAAAGAGCTTGTCCACAAATCCACGCTCCACAATGAGTATTTTCTGACTTTCTCTTCTATCGATTGAAACAGGAAAAAATGTAAGGGGTGCTATTTGGAAACCACAGAGAAGTTGCATTAATCGAATGCAGATAAAGAGTGAGAGAGAGAGAGAGAGAAAGAAGGCTGCTATTTGTTTTATATCTATTTTATTAGGAAAATTGATTTGGCTGCACAACTCACTCATGGTGACTCTGGGTGACTTACTGAAAGAGCACTAACACCAGCACTTAGACTTATATACCACTTTGTAATGCTTTTATAGCCCTCTGTAAGAGGTATACAGAGTCAGCCTCTTGCCCCCAACAATCTGGGTTCTCATTTTACTGACCTCGGAAGGATGGAAGGCTGAGTCAACCTTGAACCAGTCAAGATCGAACTCCTGACAGTGGGCAAGAATTAGCCTGCAATACTGCATTCTAACCACTATGCCACCATGGCTCATTTTCTCTGGCTCTCCTTCCTTCCTTCCTTCCTTCCTTCCTTCCTTCCTTCCTTCCTTCCTTCCTTCCTTCCTTCCTTCCTTCCTTCCTTCCTTCCTTCCTTCCTTCCAACTTAGCACTAGCACTTAGACTTGATACCGCTTCACGGTGCTTTCACAGCCCTCTCTAAGAGGTTTGCAGAGTCAGCCTATTGCCCCCAACAATCTGGGTCCTCATTTTACCAACCTTGGAAGGATGGAAGGCTGAGTCAACCTCAAGCCAGTCAGAATCAAACTCCTGGCAGTAGGCAGAGTTAGCCTGAAATACCACATTCTAACCCCTGTGCCACCATGGCACCCCTAAATAAAATAAATCTCCAAATCCCCAAATCCCAAAACCAATAAAACCCAACCCCAACCAACCCTCACCCTATATATTTGAACATTTATGCGAGGCAACTGGATTGCAAACAAAGAAGTCCTAGACCAAACCTCTCCAAAAATATTGCTTGAAGCCAAGATCACCAAACAGATTGTGCCATACTTTGGCCATATCACAAGAGCTGACTCACTAGAAAAGTTAAACAGGCTGGGAGTGACCAGTAAAAAAAGGATAAGAGGCCACCCTATGACCTGCTGGCTGGACACTATAAAGGATGACACTGAGATGACCATGGTGGATCTGAAGGAGGCAGTGCGAGATAGAGGACCATGGATAGCAGAGGTGGTACTCAGCAGTTCTGACCAGTTCTGGAGAACCGGTAGTGGAAATTTTGAGTAGTTTGGAGAACCGGCCAATCCCACCTCTGACTGGCCCTGCCCCCAGTCCCAGCTGATTGGTTGGGTCTTCTTTTTTTGCCCTGCACAGGAGAACAGAACTGGAAAGCAGGTTAGTGGGGTGGGGAGGGAATGGATTTTGCAATAACCTTCCCCCTGGAGTGAGGAGGGAATGGAGATTTTACAGTATCTTTTCCCTGCCATGTCCACCAAGCCAAAAGTAGTAAAAAAAATTGAATTCTACCACTGAATTGGATAGTGCCAATCCATGGTGTGGCCAAGGTTCAGACACAACTGAACAATGAACTCAGGGACCGGAAAGGCAGCATGAACTTTAGACATAAGTGTCTTATGCAGTGATGCAAAGAAGGATATTTAACTAGCTGTACTGCAGATGTGATGGAGTAAAGACAGGATAAAGGTTGATTCCACTGTCTTCATTTTATACTTCCCATTAGCAAAAAAACAAACTTTTGGAGATTTTGTGCAGGAGGGTCTGAAGCGATAGCTTGAACAATTGAGTGGCATGCATCACTGCTCCTATGCTTATTCTCCTTCTCTGTTTATGGGTCTTCTAATGGAAATGATGGTCCTTCCTACCTTTGCCTTGAAATCTCCAAGTTAGCCACTTCATTCTGCTGTCACCACACCTGTCACACGCTGCCAGGTTTAAACTTTTGCCATGATTTCCACTTCATTTCATGCCATAATGAGTTTCCTGCGAGTCACATGTCATCAAATACAGTTTTCTCACTCCCCTTGTCACATTGGGACATGACTCTGTACTTGTTGCCCGGATCTCTAACCTTTTGCTGCTTAAGTTCACCTTCACAGCGCAACCTACGATAGCTTTCTTTCTGTCTCTGACTCAAGAAATATTGTTAATAGTAATGTGACACTCACCATTTCAGCAGTATGTCAACTCAGGCAGTCTTTTCAGTCTTCTTTAGTGACATTTCTGGAATGAGTTAGCTCTGCTCTCAAAAGAGAATCAGGAGGAAAAAGGCATTGGTACTAACTGACAGATCCAATGATGCACGCAGACAGAACTTCAGTCACCTCAAGAAGAATGAACTTTGAGACACGACCAAAGTTCCCTCATTTGAACATCTGCATGAGTTTGGATAAAGATGAAATAAAAACTTGCAGGGAACTCCAGAGCAATGCTTGAATCATCCAATAGTCATCATTCATGAATAAGATGTGTTGATTGAAAATAAGAAGAGAGGGCCCTGGTGTTGGGATAGATTGAAGGCCAAAGGAAAAGCAATACCAATAGCACTTAGACTTATATACCACTTCATAGTGCTTTACAGTCCTCGCTAAGCAGTTTACAGAGTCAGCATCTTGCCCCCAAAACAATCTGAGTCCTCATTTTACTGATCTCAGAAGGTTGAGTTGACCTTGAGTGATACAGAATCGAATTCCTGGCAGTGGGCAGAATTAGCCTGCAGTACTGCATTCTAACCACTGTGCCACCACGGCTTTTAAGGGGACAGCAGAAGATGATACGCTTAAATAACACCATTGATGCAATGAACATGAACTTGAGCAAACTCTGGGAGACAGTGGAGGGCCACAGGATTGGCGTTCTACAGTCCAAGGGATCACGAAGAGTCAGATATGATTTGGCAACTGAACAACAACAAAGTCAAGGTAGTATTAAATTCTACCATGGGCAAAACTCCCACCAACTCTTTCTATGTTTTAAGAATTCAGCAATAATTTCTGAACAGGGAAGGAGTCTAAAGTTAAAATCCAAAAACTCACCTGCCTGATGACCAATGAAAGAACTCAGTTGCCTGATTCATGAAAGGTTGGGAAACTTTTTCATTGAAGCAGATAAAAAAATACAGAACTTGGGGATTTGAAACCCTGAAAAAAGCAGGGGAAAAAACTAACAAACAAAACCCGAACAAATATTCCAGAAGTTAGTCTTATTCTTGTCTTTTAGTACTTGGGAAAGTTTGATTCAGAATCACCTTTGGCTTCTGGTCTGCTTTGATCTTGATCAACCCAAAACGTATTGATTGAGTGTCAGAAAGATGATGTCTCCAATGGATTTTTTTTTCTTTTGGTTGGATTCTGTGGGTTTTTGCACGTTTTGTCAAAGACCACACTGGTTCATTTGTAGCATTTCAATCAACAGCGAATCTGTCAAACAGCTTGCTCCGTTGGCCATGTGAAACTCATCACCGTTAATCAAAATCATGCAGTGAAAGGCATGTTGAAATCTCAAATCCTCAGTAAATCAAAGATCCTTATGCCAAAAAGTCACACTAGAATGCTTTAATCTCGTATTACTGTGATTATCATATAATCAGCTACAACGATTAATGGAAATTGTTCCATTTATCCATGTGCAAGAAGCTTGTGGTTTGACAGTGTGTTGGAAAACACGCTCCGTTTCCTTCTTAGTGAAGTGAAGAAGAAGGATACGATGATTACTATACAACACCCGCCCACCCCACCCAGCATGCTCTGGATTAGTTCAGGTCAAATCCAATTCACGAGTCACTTTTTCTATCTTCAAGTTATTTGAGAATTGCTGCAAGTTTTCTTAGGAACCCAAGTTTTCTGTAGAGTGTCAACTCAAGCAAAGCAGAGAAAGTTGGCAATTTCATAGAAGGATCCCATGCAATTATCCTAACGGCCTTTATGATGTGCTATGTGACTTTTATGGTGTGTCTTTGGGAGGCCCAATTGGAATGTGCTTATGTTTTGAGCATCCATGTCAAGGGCAAACAACCAGAACCCACTCATGAATAGGCCCAAGTAAATATTTTATTGTGGATCACCTCCTCTGGCTCAGAGGTTCAAGATGCTGGGCTTGTCAGATGAAAAGTTGGGAGACCTGAGCACTGCATGACAAGGTGAAGCCCCATTACTTGCTCCAGCTCCTGCCCACATAGCAGATTGAAAGCATGCAAATGTGAGTAGTTAAATAGGTACCACTTCACTGGAAAGGTAACAACACTCCTTGCATCTCGTCGTATAGTCATGCGGACAGTTGACCACAGAAATGACTTTAATGCTAGCTCCCTTGGCTAAGAAATGGAGATAAATTGAACCTGTCCGGACAGGGGAAACCTTTACTCTTATCTTTACCATCTACTGTCAGCACAAGCAACAAGAGGAATACAATCAAGATCAAGGGAGGTACTAATAGCGCTCTGTAAAGCCTTAGTAAGACTACACCTAGTGTATTGCATCCAGTTTTGGTCACCACACTCTAAAAAAAATGTTGAGACTCTAGAAAGAGTGCAGAGAAGAGCAACCAGGATGATTAGGGAACTGGAGGCTCAAACATACAATGAATGGTTGCAGGAACTGGGCATGGCTAGTCTGGTGAAGAGAAGGACCAGGGGAGACAGAATAGCAGCCTTCCAATATTTGAGGGGCTGCCCCAGAGAGGAAGGGGTCAAGCTATTCTCCAAAGCACCTGAAGGCCAGACAAGGAATAATGGATGGAAACTAATCAAGGAGAGATTCAACCTAGAAATAAGGATAAATTTTCTGACAGTGAGATCAATCAACCCATGGAACAGAAGTTGCCCTCAGAAGTTATGAGAGCTTCATCACTGGAAGCTTTCAAGAAGGGACTGGACCGCCATCTGTCAGAAATGGTGTACTGTTCTCCTGCTTGGGCAGGGGGTTGGACTAGATGACCTGCAAGGTCCCTTCCAACTCTGTTAATCTGTACAGAACAGCTGCAAGAAATGGTTAGAGGGTTTCTTTATTGATGAACGCCAGTGTACAGGAATCTCACCAGACTGTCTGCCTTCTCCTAGAAAACTGCTAATGTCTTAACTTCAAAAGCTTCCTGCCCCTCACAAAGTCTAAGATGAAGTATCTTTTAACTCCCTCTATTGGGGGGTCACCTCTCTTTCACCCAATGGTTTCACTTCCCCCACATTACAAGAATTTATGCAGAATATCTGCCTTCCTTTGGGAAACAGCAGGTATAACCCTAAGCGTCTGGCCTCAGATGTTTCATCCGTTGAACCAACTCCAAGTTGGAATTTTTCTTTACTCCCTCTCCTCTTCCGCTGGTGGTTCTACCACAATTCTACAACTTCTGCAGATACTCTGCAAGTGAACTGAGACTCTTCCACCCTGTATTTGGAAGTTTAAAATAGTTACGTATGTCTTTAAATGGAGCAAATTTGGAACAGAGGGAGAGCATCCAAACACATAAAAATAGTATAGAGACTGTTCCCTCTACGAATCCCGTAACACTGTTATGCAATAATGTAAGCATCTTTTAAATGAGAAATGTTCCATTATAATCTAGAGTTTCCCACTGCATTTTGAGCGCACGTAGCTTCGTTTTTCTAGGCAATAGACCCAGGCATCTCTCTCTCTCTCTCAAAGCTATGCCCTCAATCTTCTCCCTCCTTTTTTTTCTCAAAATATATTTAGAAACAGGGGTCATCCTTTGCATCCGAGAGGAGAGCAAACATCTAGTACCTTTCTCCCTCTTCTACAGGCATATCCCCCCTGACACTCATTTGAAGTATATTGGAAATCAGAGCAATTTCTATCCTGCTCCCTGAGATGCTCTTTTTTTCCCACTGCCAATTTCTTAACTGCTATGGCTGTGTTTGTATCTGGGGTTTATTACTATACACTTTGTTTTTTCCCCTGTAGGAAAATGGTTGGCAGATCTAAGTCATATTCGTCTTTTTTTTTTTCTCCCAAAGATCGCTATTAGATCTCCAAGAGTTTGAAAGATTGCCAACAATGACAAGAGCATCAAGAGATATAATGATTACCTTCTGTTGATTGAAAGCTGATGTTACCATGAACAGAGTGGTGATATCACTATCTTCTTATTAGAATGGGGCTGGAAGGGGCATTGGAAGGTCTTCTAATCTAACTTCCTGCCCAAGGTAGATGTCCTTATATTTGTTGTGGTTAGTCGGCAGCAGGTGCAGATGGCTGAGGAGAGCGAGGACTCAAATGAGGGGCCAGGACCATTAGGGAGTGGACTGCTGCCTTCAGAGACTGGGGGGGGGAGTGTTGGCAGCAGTGATGACGAGGTTCCCGAGGAGCCTGTGCCAAGTGCATATGCGTGCAGGATTGCTCGCAGGAAAGAGCAGCTGCAACAGCACGGGCAACTCGGGAGTAAGGCTGCAAGGTAATGGCCCCTCCTTCAAGAAGATAAAAGCCAGCTATGAAACTAACCTTCTTTGCAGAAGGCAAAGACGTTTTGAAACTGCAGCCTCGTGGACATTCCAGTATCCTGAGTTTGTATTTGAGGATTCTTGTATTGCAAATTATTTCTTGCTTGTTATCTTTTGGCAAATCTTGCACAGTTTGGCAAGGCTTGTGCTTCTCACAGCTAATTATTTTGCAGAAGCATTAAAAGGTTTCTGTTCCCTTTGGATTGTGTTTGATTTGTTGGAAAAGGGTGTGGGTCAGAACAATACCATATTTTGGATGAATGGCTGTCCAAACGTTTCTTGGAAACCTCCAGTGATGGTGCATCCACAATTCTAGAAGGCAAGAAGGAAAAGCATTGATTAATCATTCTTACTGTCAAGAATTTTCTCCTCAATTCCAAGTAGGTTTTGTCTTTAATAAACCTCCACCTTTTACTTAGAAGGAGCAGAACTGGAAGATTTTAATGAAAAGAATTTACATTTTCTTTACTTCAGTTCATCAATAGAACTAATAGACAAGCATTGGCCAGAGCGTTAAAACAATAAGGCAAGTCATCTTATCTTAGTTTCTTTTCAGCTACATCTGTTAACAAAGAGATTATTCTTGCAATGATATTGATTCTTCTCCTGTTCTATGTAATTATGCATTTCCCCACATCGGTGATTAAACAGAGAAAAGCAACTTCAAGTATAAATTAATCACACTTCTTCTCAAAAGAAGCTACGTGTAGCATCTGAGCACATATTTATATTCCAACTCTCAGCTCCTTCAGATGAAGCAAGACCATAACGGATAGGCTGACCTTATTTATAAACCATGACATTAATTGCTGTCCAGTTCCAGTAGGAATAAAATAATGAATGGGTCCTTCACCACCCACTTCATACTCATGTCAAATCCTGGATGGAACCTACAGAATCTGTCATTTTTTTCTTCACTTTCTACACATTCCTTTGGGCACGAATCATTTCTCAGCCAATGAAATTCCAAAAAAATCATTGAAACATGGAAAATGAGGGGATCAGACTACAAGTACAACATAAAAATACATATCAAATTTAGCCCCATGCTGTTGAAGTTTTATTGAAAATGCTGGTGAAGTATTTTTCTTTGGGGTGTGAGATGAGGAAAAAAAAAAAAGATTGAATAAATATGTATACAAATAAACAAATCTAGTCCTAACCTATAGGGCATTGGTTTATTAGTCTAGTCTAGCTTTGCAGGGGTCAGAAGTACAATTATCCCAAGCCAAGATGACTATAAAAAGCAACTGGATAGAATGATAAACCATGACCTAGCTCATAAATGTTAGTGTTCTGGAATTTAATAAACGTTTCTATTTTAAAAATGGGATGACTCACCTATTGTTTGAGATCGTTTTCCACCATGAAAGCAAGGGGCGTACGTTTTGGATAAAAATAAATACTTTTTTCAGAAAACAGTCAAGTGCTAGGTATCAACATTCATAATTGATGCCATGTGAGAAAGTTTCCACTTGTCCTGCCTTCTATCAATTCCTTTGCAGTTGGAGGGGAAAGAATTCAACAGTTTAAAGAAGAAGAGAACGTTCTTGGCATTTTCATGGGTTGTATTTATTCGTTGATGAAGAGAAGTGGAGAAGGTTTGGCTGGGCATGTCCTGTTTCTAATTAGACCATCATCTCTCCATAAGCCAGGTGTTCTCCTGGACTTCTCCTGCATCAACTAAATCTTCAGAGAAGACAGAAAGTTGCAATCCTTCCCAGTGTTTTTCAACCTTGGTGGTTTGAAGATGTGTGGACTTCAACTCCCAGAATTCCTCAGCCAGCGACTCTAAACTGTTGTCACTTCTAGCTGAGGAATGCTAGAACATTAAACTACTTGGAAACTAAATATCAAAGCAAGCTTTTTGCAACAGGAGAAATAAAAATGGAAGAAAACAAACAAGGCAAAGGGAGAAAATAATCCATTGGTTCAGAGACCTGAAACCATTGCTTGCACTCTGATGGGCTTAGAGGCTATGGAGGGATAGTCAGGAAGAATTTTGTTTGGGTTCCTTGGTGTTCTCTGAGCTTGGTTGCTTTCTTGCAGACATTTCATGACCCAATTAGGTAACATCATCAGTGCTAGAAGAGAGTAGGAAGCTCATGGAGTGGAGAAGAATGGGAGGAGGAGGAAGCAGAGGAGGAGGATGTCTATGGGGTCTTTGATGCTCTTTGAGCTTGGTTGTTTTCTTGCAGACATTTCATGACCCAACTAGATAACATCATCAGTGCTAGGTAACATTTTTGGACTTTCAAGGGAGATTTGATGAAGACTTCAATGGGCAATTGCAGCTATTTGTTTCCCTGGCAAGCTAAACCTTTCTCTTGTCTTCCCTCCTGAAAACCTTTGATCTTCTTTTCTTGGACAAGAATGTCACGCTCCCATACTGAAAGAATTATTTAGGAAATACTGCTAAGGACAGAGAAGGATGGAGACAAGAAACCAGGAAGTAATTAGCAGCTCTTTTTTTCTGGCTCTAAAATGGCAAAATTCACACCCAAATGTAAGTATACAGTGTAGCCCTGCAAATAAACAAAACTGCGGAATGTTCTTATTAGCAAATTCTGAAAGCATAATTAAAGTCTTCACTCTTCTTGTTTGGGATTACTGAATATATTCCAGCCAATTAGCTAAATTGCTACCTTTCTTAGTCAGTGTTATTGCATGCATATTTCACAATTATTTTGTGTATAAATTACACGGCTTGATTAAATATTTATCCCCGTTATTCAGCTGTGCCTTGTACTGGCCATTGTTGAATTCATAAAATTGCAGCTTATGTCCTACATCCAGTCTTCATGGAAAATGAAAGGGAGTCTATAATCAATGGAATGTCTGGAACCATTGGTGGAAATTCATAGATGGTGGACATCTTGGAAGAGTTCCATAGCATTTTCAGGGATAAACAGAGCAACAGTGTAATTATAAGGCAAGAAAATAAAGTTGGGCTTAACAAGTTGCACTAGAGATGTGGTTGAGGGCAACATCAGAGAGCTAAAGATCTCAGCTGGGCAACTCATCCCCAACACCACACAACTACGGCCAAGGTTTGAAAACTTAAATTGGAATGATGTGGATGGGACTGTAGACTACAAAGAGGCTTCCTCCCAGAACTCATGTTTAGTCAAAATATCGCAGTGCAAACCAATGGATTTAGCTTTGCCTGGACATCAGCTCTACTGACATCCATTTCAGAATCACACTTGTCGTGAGACTTGCCACATTTAGAATAAATACTTACGGTTAGGAGTTGATGAATGGGTGCCAGACAGCTACAAAAATCACAGAGACTATAGGATTCAGGTGACCTTGAGGGTACAAGATAAACCTCCAAGTGGCCTCAATGACTCTCAGGAAGAGTGCTAACAACCAGATGACTGCAAGGATTATAAATCCTTCCATTCTCTACCAATTGAAGAAGTGTCTTGGATGAGAAGTGAACTCAGAGGTGGTATTCAGCAGGTTCTGATCAGTTCTGGAGAAATTTTGAGTAGTTCGGAGAACCGGCCAATCCCACCTCTGACTGGCCCCACCCCCATCTATTCTCCACCTCCCAAGTTCCAGCTGATTGGCTGGGTCTCCTTTGGTTGCCCTGCACAGGAGAACGGAGATGGAAAGCAGGTTAGTAGGGTGGGGAGGGAAGGGGGATTTTGCAATAACATTCCTCTGCCACGCCCCCCAAGCCACGCCTACAGAACCAGTAGTAAAAATAATTGAATCCCACTACTGAGCGAAATGTCTTCATGCAAAACAAGAAAGTCCAGATGCCTTTTGAAAACAAAACACCTTCCTGTCCTAGAGCCTTTAACCACTACTTCAGACTGGCTTTCTTTTTCCTTTTTTAAACACAAAAATATAATAACAACATCAGTATTACTATTATGGTGCTTTAGCTTCACTTTTATCCTTACAAAGCTGTTTTCTGGAATTGTGATGGCTTTGTGAAGAGCCTCTTCAGAATTCAACACTACAAATGGGATTCAGCAATGTTTAACAGCCACAACACTTCCCTTTTTTTTAAAAAAAAAAACCCTTTTCGTTGAATTAGCCAGTTTGAAACCACACCATTTTGCACATTTCAGGTTTCATTGAAAGCCGGTGGCTTTTGTATTGCAGGGGACCATGGCTGGCTTTATCCCAGGGTGCTTAGATGTGAATGGTTTTAAGAGAAGCCTTTAATTTATGAAAAGAAGATAGGGGGAGGTTTTGTCTTAGGAGCCGGAGATCTGTTAAGACGTACAAATGAAAATGGAGTGAAATTGAACTTTGAACGAGGCTTTTCCCAACCACCATTTTGAAAAGATTAAGCAAAGATTAAAGGATCCTGCAATAATTATGGAAACCTAGATTAATTGCTGCCGGAGGAAAATCCAGTGCCATTTTCGGTAAACACTTTAATTTCTTCTTTATTGAAATCGCCGATCCTTAGTCCCCTGTTCCAATTCTGAAATTTCGTCTTTGACATCAATAAAAACAAAATAAAATGAATGTTGGCTGGGTAGCAAGGAAAATCTCCCGAGCTCACTTCAGCTAGTCCTTGACTTACAACATTTCATTTAGTGATCATTCAAAGTTGTAACGGCGCTGAAAAAAAGAGACTTATAGCCATTTTTCCACACTTAGCATCCTCAGGGTCAGGCGATCCAAATTCAGGGGCTCATCTTTATGACGGTTGCAGTGTCCTGGGGTCACATGATCCCCTTTTGCAACCTTCTGACAAGCAAAGTCAAAGGGGAAGCCAGCTGTCAACTCAAAAATATTTCTCTGCTCTTTTAGAGTTGACAGCAGAAAGGGAGTGGGGGAAATAATGCATTCCTTAAATGTGTGATGACCCAGAGTGTAACGCAAATGTAACAAAATCCAAAATGTAAATAAATGTCCTTTAATGCCTCTAACTTGGCCCCACTGTTCAATAATTCTCAGTTGGAGATAAAACATATTCAAAAATAGTCTTCAAAATAAAGCAGTACAGTCTGAACTTAATGAGTAGATAGAGGTGAAATAAAAAACCAAAACAAGCTACAACAAAGGAATTTCCACAATGGACCAGGATAAGTAATTACCAACTTCAAGGAGATAACAAGGCACAGTTTGTTGGAAGGATGCCAACCAAGATAACCTCAGCCCAAAATAACACGCACTTTGCTTCTGGCAATGCTGTGTTTTAACTGTCTCTCTTATAAACTATTCTCCCCAGCTGCAATCAATGAGGGGGATCATGGCCGCTTCCTCTCTCATAAGCCAAGTTGTTTCCTTCTCCGTTCCTCCCTGCGTGTCCTAGGATGAAGAGGGGATGGGCCTGGTTCTTCCTCTGACTGCCCAGCCGGCCTCTACCCTTCCCCAGCCTCCTCCACAACCTCCAGAGCCACACCTCAACTCCCTGTCAGCTGTTCTTCCTCTCCCTCAGAGTCAGATTCTAACAAGGGCATGACAAAATGCTTTCATAATAATTCCTAGGTGGCCAAAGCTTCTGGTGTGCAAGATTATTACTGGAGAGCATGATTGATGACTCTTGGCTATGGATGTGTCCCATTGGAGAATATACATCCAGGGGGTGGGGGGAAGACTAGGGTCAAGGGTGAAATGAATGATGTCTCTCAGAGTCGGCTGCACCCAGGTAGCGCCAGCATGTTCACTCCTAATAAATCTTTTTTTCTCTCTCTCTGAGAGATGCGGTTAGAGACTCATGATTTGAAAGGGGGTAGATGCCAGAGCCCTGACAGCCAGATTTACTTGACAACTGTGTTGCTAACTTCACAACGGAAGCAATTCTTCACAATGGAAGTTATAGCAAGAAAGGTCTCAGAATAGGAGAAAACTCACTTAACAAATGTCTCACTTAGCAACAGAAATACTGGGCTCAATGGTGGTCCTAAGTTAAGGACTATCTGCATTTACACCTTCCCTACTCGTTTGGCAGAAAAAAAATCCAAGACTTTCCTAACTAGGTGTTTCCCTTTATAGTTGCCAGTTTTATTGCTCTATTAATAATAAATATGGCAGCTTTTTGATCTTCTGATGTAGTTTCCAGTCAACAACTTGTGTGTCCCTCTATTAGATAATGATCTGGGCCAATGGTTGTAAGTCAAGGGGATTTGATATCACTTTTGGAACTGTAAAGGTAAAGGTTCCCCTCACACATACGTGCTAGTCGTTCCCGACATCTCCTGGAGCCAGCAATCTCTTGCCTTCATGGAATACTGATATGGTTGACAAAATTGTCATCTTTGTCCCCATTCTTCTTGTTGACTTCCTTCCTTCCTTCCTTCCTTCCTTCCTTCCTTCCTTCCTTCTTTCCTTCTTTCCTTCCTTCCATGGTTGCTTTCTAGAATTGTGAAGTCAACTTTCACATCTTAAATCTAGAACAAGATTGGCCAAAATAATTACATTCCTTATTCAGGTGTATCTTGACACTGACTCTAACTGGCAGATCTTCCAACCTATTTTTTTTATTTTAATGCAGACTTCAAGACACCAGATCTGATCTTTTTGTCATTTTCCTCTTTTCTTTTTATTGTGCAACCTATTAGGAGCTCAGAAAAACACAGAAATATCCCTTTGACATGCCTTTTTGTGCATTCTAACCTTGCTAGAGCTAGTTGAGCTCTATATTGTCCATTATAGGTCATCTAAAATCATTTATTGCTCTGACTACAGCTATAATTTGGAGTTTCCAAAACTTTCAGTATCAGTTTTGCCCGCTTTTAAGAACAGAAAATAAACCTATAATTGAATTACATAGAGATTTGCGATATTTTTCATTTTTTGTGTAGATATAACAATGATACGGATTCAGCCCAAAGCACTATCCTTAAAATGACATATCAAATGGTTCTTCGGAATTCACTTTCAGTGAAAAGAATCTTTTGTTGTGTGTTAAAAAAAAAACTACTTTGAAGCTCCATCAAAGCCCACAGGAATCTAGTTCCAAGATTTCAGATGCTTATTTGTTCACGCTGAGACAGTTCTTCAAAACCACTGAAACTTGTGTGCTTTCAGAAGCTACGACTGGACAAAGAAACACAATCGTTATGCAACTTGGATTTCATTCTTTGCTTTAGGTAAAAGATGATAATTGAGATGTAAAATGCAGATGTCAAATCTGTGTTGGAAAACACCACATTCTCATTGTAAGTTCCTGGGTGATCATGAGATCCCTTGAGCAATTAGGATGAGAAACAGAACATGTGAGGTTTGTTTATAACTATCTGTTCCATGGCTGCACCAAACATAAGTCTAATTTAGAACTTAATATCTGACAAATGCTTGGAAAAGCTGACACTAAGCTATCAAAGCAAGCTATCAAAGCAAACCATCAAGCTATTGCAAAGCTATCAAAGCAAACATTATACATAATCACCTTTCCAATTGGGGCAGAGGGAGGATCGCTGGAGACTTTATTAAGCTTTGGAAAATAACTGTAATATCAGAGGCTGAAGAAAAACCAGTTTATTGCCATTTTAAAGAACCAAGTCATTAATTGGGCGGAAGTTCATGTTTAAATGATAACGCTCATTGAGCAAAGATTGGAGGACACTATCCAAAATGAGGTCCTAACTGTTGATCAAACGATTGGTCTGATTTAGTATGTTTTCTGTATTAAGCAGCAGGAAATCTCCAGGATTTCTCCCATGGAACAAAATGAAATATCTTGTTTCAGAGGGTGCCAGGAAAAATGAGGTTAAAACTAGTACTTTCTAAAGCAATGATTCTATCTGGTTAAGGATTGTTTAGAAGGCTACCTTGATAATAACATGATATCTTTGGCTGGTATTTCCTGCATATCGCTAGTGACCAAATTGGTTTTGATAGGAAGCTCTGAGGCTGTTGAACATGGCAATGGTGGCAGGTTGAACCACCATTGTGCTCAGTGAATCCATCCTTTGATCACCCTGCTACTCATTCTCCAAGGCTCTGCAACTATCTTATGAGCCACGGTGGTGCAGTGGTTAGAATGCAGTACTGCAGGCTACTTCTGCTGACTGCCAGCATCCTGTGATTTGACAATTCAAATCCCACCAGGCTGAAGGTTGACTCATCCTTCCATCCTTCCAAGGTGGGTAAAATGAGGAGCCAGGTTAGTTGGGGGCAAGAGGCTGACTCTATAAACCACTTAGAGAGGCTGTAAAAGCACTGTGAAGTGGTATATAAGTCTAAGTGCTATTTCTATCAGCTATCTTCCAAGAACGTGAAAATTCACATTCCTTTTCATGTTACTAACCAATGCATTTGGGTTGCAATTTTCCTTAATCTGAATGATTAAATGTGAGGTTTTTTTTTAAGGAGAAAAGCATGGGGTGGAGTCAAGAGAGGATTCAGCCTGGGGTCATTACATTCCCACAAGTGGTCTAAATCCATCCCCATCCTCTGAAATCCATTGACTCTTATCTAGCACCAATTTAATGCTGAGCTTTATTTGGCTAGATCAGAGATCTCCAAACTTGGCATCTTTAAGTCTTGTGCACTTCAACTCCCAGAATTCTGGGAGTTAAAGTCCACAAGTCTTAAAGTTGCCAAGTTTGGGGACCCCTGTACTAGATTCATGTGTAGAGGCAGTGAGTAATAATCAACTTAATTGTAACTTAACTTGTGGTCTCAATTCTTCACACAGTTTTATTCTATGTACCATAGGCCTCGTTGTACCAACCTCTGAGTTGGCATTGAGAAACCTTCTTCCCTATATTCTGATGCATTTAAATCATTTCCTCCTTTAGGGAATTCCACACAAGTGTTACAATGCAGATAATCTATTCACTACTAGTAAATGAATGAGTGGGAAAGTGGAAAACCCATTTAAAAAGCCATCTTTCCAAATTTCACAGAAAATGATAATAAAGCAGATATTTCTGGTCACGTCGAGGTCACCCTTCCTGTATGTAATATTTGTGTCAACAACGAAAAGGGCAATGAATGAGTCTAGGACAAAGCTGGGATTTGTCTTCTCCATTTCATAGCCTATACCAACCCTGCTGAAGAATTTGGACAATTTGATTTGTAGGATATGACTAATGCCTTTTTTTTTTTGGTTAACTTCTTTTTTCTTTTTTCTTTGCAGTCATTGAAGGAAGCATTTGTGTCTGCATAGGAGAAGGAGAGATTTAAGTATTCCTCTCTCTCTTCAAAATATTTTAATCTTTCTTATATTAATGTGTTGTTCTTCAAGCTTTGGATTTGTCTTTGAAAGGCTGTATTTTACAGGGCTATTTTCTTTATCCCTGCCTTTGTATTGAGAGACAAATTCTGGTAAATTCTGTAGTAATAATTGTGGAGAAATTAGTCCCTATTTCCATAATAAGCTATCTAAAACCAGGATGAGGAACTGTCTGAGAATTCAGACATATTCTGTAGTTGTGCTTTGTAGATTCCTCCAAGGATTTTATGGCTCCTAGATACTTGTCTCCAGCAGACAACTTGATCCAGATAGGGGTGTTTGTAAAATTTAAAACCTGTGTCCTACATTCCAAGTTTGTGAATAGAAAAATATGGAGGAGTGGGAAGATAAAAACGATAAAAGATTACAGAAGATAGGTGGAAAACTGTCAAAAGCCTTGTCAACGTCTGAGAAACTATGACAATACCTGTTGCAATTCATCCATCCTAACACAATGCACTCCAGAGAAGGAGGATGCATAGCCAAAAACACAACACAAAATGAAAACAGTCTGTAGAAGGAGTAGCTCATTTCCCTCTAGAGAAAACCTTCTCAAAGATTACACATTTTTATAGTGTCACCCAACCGAAAGCATAGTATGGAGCATAATAGAGTATAAATCAATTAAGTAAGTGCAGACTTGTGAATAATGCTTTGTTTTATAAGAACTATAATTGTAGAAAAGATATTTCCTGTGTGCTTTTACTAAGGGTTGCCTTTTGCAGATGTATTTCCCATCTTAAAGTATTTAGTGAGTTTTGGCAGAAATCACATGTTCTATAAATAAGAGCAAAATCTCCATCATTGGGTCGTATATATATTAAATTCCCAATTTATTTTATAGTCCTTCGGTAAATTCATGCAGCTCTGATAGACTTGGGTAGTTCTCAATCCCAGGTAGATTTTTCCTATGGAAACGTGACTCTAAATAAGTCATTCACTTCTCCAGAATTATGACTCGCTTGAGTAATGGTCTCGTGGGCATGTCAATGATCCTCACAGCACGCCATGTTTTCTTGCCTCATTTTAAAAAATCACATTTAAGCTCTGCCAGATCTTGTTGGATCGGTTTCAAAACTTGTACCTCAGCCAGGTTCTCTTTTAATGAAGTACGAGAGGACTCCTCTGCCATCTTGGCAGGCAGTGGCCCAAGTTGAAATGAAGCCAGCTGTTGAATGCTTAGATTCAGTTGCCATTCCAATAGCATCTTCAAAGGATGATCATATGCAATGAAAAATTGTATTTACCCAGGGATAAAAGTCCTTATCTACATCCTCCAAACACCTTAGTGTCAACTAAAAAGATACTCCTTTGGTCTTTTTAGCTGCCAGAAAAAGGGAGTGGGGGAAAACAGTGCATTCCTTAAGTGCCTAGATAATCACCCTGGCAGCCCAAAGTTGTCGGAGCACAAGAAAATCACTGGACTGACTCTTGGGAATGGATGTGTCCCATTGGAGAATACACATCCAGGGAGTGGAGGGAAGACCAGGGTCATGGGGGAAATGAATGATGTATTTTAGTATTGGCTGCATCCCGTCAACGCCAACATGGCCTTTCTAATAAACCAATTCTCTTTTCTCTGAGATGTGGCTAGAGACTTATGATTTAAATGGGGGTGGATTTGTTGTAGTCCTGACACTTGGCTTGCGTAGATGGGAAATGGGAGTGGATTAACTATGAATCCCAATAAGCGACATTGCAAATTCAGTCAGAAGCTATCAACTAATGGGAATTCTCCATGGGGCAAAAACGTAAGACAATGCTAACAAGATAAATAAAAGAACGTTAACTGCGATAATGCAGCAATTAACAATAAGCACTTGAGAACCGGTAGCAGTAAAGACTTTTGAACCACTTTCTTATTATTGTGTTTAGATTAAAATGACAGTTTAGTTACAATTCTAAGACCCTTTTGTTTTGGGGTTGGCAAACTTAAACACTCAAAGAGCCACAAAGGTCCTAATCAGAAGCCCCCCATTCAATTCTGGAGCTGACTGGAAGTCTGGTTTCCCCACCATAGAATCTGTTCCTAGCACGGCATCATTTTTTCTCTGTGTTCTGTCCTAAGCTTCCTAAAAAAACATTAAGCAGACTCTTTGTCCTGACCCAACACCTTTTATTAAACAAATGTGAATTTCTTGCATTCACATTCAGCCAACAGCCTGGAAAACAATCATTCAAGGGTATAATTAAGAGCTCAAACCTTATCTATCTTGGAGAGCTGTCTGGTAAATATTTCCAAACACAGTGCTGACAAGGAAGGGCTTAGCACAGAGTCTCTAGGATGCGCAGACAGATCTTCACAATGATCAAACAAATGAACAAATTGCTTCCTGCAAAAGCCTCCCCTCCTTTGCTCCTCTTTTAATCCTTATGGGAGGGTCCATTCATCATCCACCTTACTCCCACGTCAACCCTGAATTCATAATTGTTATTTCCTTTTGGTAGCTCTGTGCATGCGCAGGCTGGGAACAGATTCCAGCTGCTCCCCCCCCTCACTGCTATCCGAGCCCAAAGGCAGCTGATAACTGCCAACCTGCCCTGGCCCCATCTCTACATCTGATGCAGAGCCTTCGTCCAAGCCTTCCTCGGCCTCCAGGACTGGCCCAGGTTTCTCCCCATCCTCCTCACTGTCTAACTCTGCTGCCAGCTACATCAGCCACTGGCAGGCCACAACACTCTGCTGACTGGAAGTCCAGTTCCCTGACACCATATCTCACCTTCTAGCACAGCGCCCTTTTTCCATTCACCGACCGGCAACAGGGAGCAGCAGCAGAGGGATGAAAAAGCCACATGTGGCTCCAGAACCGCAGGTTGCCAGCCCCTGGTTTAGATCAAGGATTCTGCTTCATCTAAGGCAATAGAGAAATTCATCTACCCCTCACTGAATATTTTAATACGCATAAGCATTGACCCAATCAGTAGAGTGAATCGTGTCCAACTCATTGACTGCAGTGGCAAGTTCATTGTTGTTAATTAACTGTAACTGTGCTCTGACCAGTCAACTAGAAGTGATAATTTGGATAAAGAGGGTTTGTAACCCTCACCTCTCTTCCAGAACTTTTTCTTTCCAATCCCTGCTACCCTGCTTGTCAATACATCAATTTATGCTTCCACCTAATCTGGTTTAAAGTACCCATAAGGGAGACATTTCTCCTTCACTATGAAGCCCAGACGTGTTCACCCAGGAGCCAGCCATAACATAATATCAATATTTACTGATTGACTAATTTGGGGCAATTTTTAGCTTCATCAAATTTTGATTTCAATATGCTTCAATTGAGTAATAGCCAGCAAATTAAATGAAGCAGTCGTGTGTGCACTGTTCTTTGGGTATGTGTAAAAAGGAAGCAGAGACTGTTCATATATTGGTTCTCCCTTCCCCACCCCCAAAGTCTGGCTGGTTTTCTCCAACATTTCTGGAGCAGAAATGGGCAAAACCTTGGTGCTGAAGGAACACAACAAACCCAACAATTTTGGATAGCTTATGGGTCACTAAGTCAAAATGGTCAGATGATCTGATATATTCATATGTGTTCATCCTTTCCTATCGCTAGCTTTTGTTCGCCTAAATTTTGGCTCAGTCCTTGGAGTCATGGCTGATGATGGCTGAGGAACAATAAGTCAGGGTTCCAAGGAACACACCCAACGCAGTGGTGTGTTTCAAAAGAATTTACCACCAGTTTGGAGAGTGTGGCTTGGTGGGTGTGCCTTGCATGTGCACACACACTTTGCATGCGAATATGCACCAAACATGCACTTTGCGCAGGCGCAGAGGCATTTTGCGTCACTTCCTGCAATCCTGCACTCTCCCTGATGCTTCAGCAGCTGCCACGTTGCAATTGCTGTGCCGTGCAAAGCAGCTGTGCTTCAAAAGCAGGAAATAAAGGTTAGGGAGCCCAGATGGGCAGGTGGGCCCAACACAGAGTGTCGGAGAGAACCAGTTCAGTGTCTGCTGCTCATCACTGCTATCGGCCTGGCTGAACCAGGCCAAACCAGTAGAATACCACCACTGACTCAATGGAATCAAAACTCCAAGGCAGGCATATTCCTCAAAATATAGATTTATTAGGCATGACATTGTGGCACATCTGGGGAAAACTTGACTTTAAGCCCATCTAGGGTTTCCACCTAATTAAAAGTAAAGTTTTCCTTTCCCTGCTCATGCAGTCCATCATATAGTCCAATCAGGTCCTAGTCCAGGGGTTGGCAACCAATGGCTCTGGAGCCGCATGTGGCTCTTTCATCCCTCTGCTGTGGCTCCCTGTCACTGGTCGGCTTCACAATTGATAGGGCTTTTAGTTAGGACAGGTAGAGGAAAAAGGAAGCCACGCTAGGAGGAAACTCTATGATGGGGGAATCGTATTTCCGGTCCACAGAGGAAAAAGAAAGCCATGCTAGGAGGAGATTCTATGGTGGGGGAACCATACTTCCGGTCCGCAGAGGAAAAAAGAAGCCACACTAGGATGAGACGCTATGGTGGGGGAACCATACTTCCGGTCTGCAGAGGAAAAAGAAAGCCACGCTAGGAGGAGACTCTATGGTGGGGCAACCAGACTTCTGGTTGGCTCCAGAATTGAACGGGAGGGGGGCGGGCTTTGGGTTAGGACCTTTGTGGCTCTTTTAAGGTTGCTGACCCCTGTCCTAGTCCAAGGATCGCTTGGTCTCAGATCCCACCTCCTTGCACCTGGTGGGAACGTCCTTGGTTCTCAGAGGAAAGAATTTTATTTTGGCTACAATCCCCAGCTATCTGTCCGTCTTCCCTCCCATTCCCAGAGCTGAACTCCATCTCCGCTGTGGCAGCCCTGGAGGTGCCAGGGGAAAATGGCACCAGGGCTGACACGATAGTCATTTTCACTTTGTTTCAGAGAAGAATAGACATTGTAGCACAACCTCGCCACTCTGCAAATCCTGCGCTGCTCATGTTAATTCAATTTATCTCATTCTTGATGTACGATCTATTTTTTCTCTGGCTTCCTATTAAATTGTTGATCTAAATGGATCAACAGCAACAATCTGACTTACTTCTTTATCAGAAAATAAGTATGAAAATCGTGCATTGAGGCAAGTCGCTTTACAGTAAATGGAAAAGAACTTATTTCTCGTAAGTCGCTGTATTACAGCAGATTGAATTATAACCTGCTTAGGATAATTAAATTAAACTTCTACTTCTCTTACTTTCTTTCAGACTACCAGTCCCCAGTAATGATTTTATCTTCCTACTTGAACAGATATATATATATATATATATATTAGCTTAGTCTGGGGTTCTTAGCTTGATTACTCTTCTCAGAGATAAAATATGGAGTAGAGTTGTTATTCTTTTTTCTTTCTTTCCCAGTGTTGGAAGGGAATTGGAAAATTGCCTTGATCCACAAACACTTACTTTAGAAATAAGATGCCAAGAATGATCATCTAACTGATTTTTGAGTTGTGAGACTGGCCAACGTTCAGGAGTTAGGATCAAGGGACAGAAATTGGGCAGTCACGATACAAGTAGTGTCAAATTAAGCAGAAGCTAAGGAAGTTACACTTTAGAGCATCGCAAACTGAAAGGAAATCTTCAAAATTTGGATTTGTTCAAATGTATAACTGTTCAATTATAGTTTCATATATGAAGGATTCCATGTACTGAACCCTCTTGTATGGCTCACATCAACTCACTTCTTGATCAAAATAGGCTTTATTTTTGGTTTGAGAAGGGAAGGGGTTGTTAGATGATTATTTATACAGTATTGTTAGCAAACAGACTTGCCAATACACTGAAGGTCACTTTAGATCTGTTAAACGACCCAGAATTTTCTTTATTGCTCTTATTTATTACCTATTACTGGATCTATTTGTGTGATTTATATTTAACCCTATCTTCCAGTAGAAGCAAATATATGTAGATCAGGGTTGAAATTGGGAGTTCTTGGTGCTCTCTGAACTTGGTGGTTTCCTTGCAGATGTTTCATGACCCAACTAGTAACATCAGTAGTGCTAAAAGGGAGGAGGAGGAGGAGGAAGAGGAGGAGGAGGAGGAGAACTGTGGGGTCCTTGGTGCTCTCTGAGCTTGGTTGTTTTCTTGCAGATGTTTCACTACCCTACTAGGCAACATAAACATTTATGTTACAGCTACGTGTGTGTGTGTCTGTGTGTGTCTGTGTGTGTGTATTCTATTTGCCCTACTCTACACCTTCCTCATTGTAGAAAAGGCTTGTTATAAAATAACAAGACACTACTTGTTAGGAGACTTCCAAGTATCTCTTCTCCTGCACCTACCTTAACGAATATTGACTGGTTTCTCAAGTGTGACTTAAGGATTAATCAAGATTTTCATCTAATAATGCAGCTTTATTTTTGGGGTGTCTCCCACCTCCACCAACACAATCTGATTTGAATGTCATAAGGCAATTAATCATGCACTTTAGTGCCTCGTTTGGCAGTCATTTATGCCATTCCCAGGAAGCAAATTACATAAAAGCGACAGCATGCAAATGCAAACTTTGTAATTAAAAATAATATAAAATATAAAGTTTGCACCACAGCTATTCATTGGCAGTCAAATGGGGATTGTTTCCCTCCAAGCTTATTTCTTTATGAGATGTATTTATCCCTATGCTTGCATTTCTTGGATAATGATGCTGATGAAAGGGTTAGCTTTTGCACCCTGATCTAATGCATTCCCTTTTGAGTTTCAGAGACAAAATTAAGATAACAGTCATTTGCTCTGAATATTATATATGGCTTTATTGCATGGCCATGTGTAATTTCAAAGCAGAGGGGATATAAGCCCATTTGTTTTAATGAATCCCAAGGAACCAATATTGTTGCTTTTAGAATTTTACATGTAGGAGAATATTTGTATCATATTGTAGAACCCTTTGCTGATCTCAGACAGGAAGAAGGGATAGAACCTGATTACTACTTGAATGGCTGTAGGGCATATGGGAAGTTGAGAGGGAAAAAAAGATAATGAAGAACACAATGATATTGACAGAACATTGGTAGCTCAGGATTGAACTGTGGGGTTCTTGTTGCTTTCTGAGTTTGGTTATTTTCTTGCAGACATTTCATTACCCAACTAAGTAACATCATCAGTGCTAGAAGAGAAGGGAATTTGTGGAGAGGAGGAGGAGGAGAATTGTGGAATCCTTGGTGCTCTGTGAGCTTGGTTGCTTTTTTTGTAGACATTTTATGACCCAACTAGGTAACATCATCAGTTTTAGAAGGGAGTGAGGTGTGTGGAATAGAAGAGAAGGAAAAGGGCGGGAGAAGGAGAGGTCTGTGGGGTCCTTGGTATTCTCTGAACTTGGTGGTTTTCTTGCAGACTTTTTATGATCCAACTAGGTAACATCATCAGTGCATGAAGAAGACATTGACCAATTCTGCCCAACATTTTCTGGCTTTTTAGAAGTCCACCAGGCAGGATGACATGGCCTTTCATGTTGTCCATATTTCCAACATAAATCTGAGTGCCTTTATGCCAGCTAGCTAAAGTTTCTAGAATTGTACAATATAAATTTCAGTCCTTTCAACCACACGTTTTCCAACAACATGTTGACAGTACAAAAACCATGTCAGATGTTTGACATATTTGTCTTGTAAAGAATGGGAGATTCTTTACAAGAATGTCAGATGTTTGACATATTTGTCTTGTAAAGAATGGGAGATTCCCCTTCCTGAGGTCAGTTTGCTGCCACAAAAATGCCACAGACCCTGGGAAGAAAATTCAGCATCAGGACCAGGTTATATAATCCAAAGCCCACTTGTGATGGTACGAGAAGGACAATTTAATGAGCTGGAGGAACGGGCTGATTAAAATAGAAATAGCAACATCCACAAAATAATCAGAAATTCTTGTTTTAGGGGCCAGTGAAACGGATAATGAAATAATCATAGATGGGGACCAAAAATAACACCAAATAAATGTCTGCCTTAGCCTTGATTAGCTGAGGCTTGCAGAGTTTTATTCCTGAAGGTATTATTTCGCCCCAAAGGAAACAGATGGCTCACTATTTCTAGTGCGTGCAGCAACATTTGCATATTGTTGCATTAAAGGAGCAGAAGCATTAGAACAAAACCGAAATTCTGTACATTCCAAGGGAAGTTCTGGGCTGAATTTATATTATGCTTTCTGCTTGCAATGCACGGGATCCAGAATTGCCCACAATAACAAAGATTGGATCCTGCAACATTAACCTGGGATGGGTACAGATATTCTTCGGCTTACAACAACTTCATTTTGTGGCTGTTCAAAGTTACGATGGCACCGAAGAATGGGACTTCGGACCTTTTTTCACAGTTACGACCTTGACAGCTGTTGTGCTTAGCCGGCAGCAGGTGTGGGCAGTGGAGGAGAGTGAGGACTCAGATGACCATTAGGGAATGGACTGCTGCCTTCAGAGATTGTGGGGGCCGGCAGCAGTGATGAGGAGGTTCTCGAGGAGCCTGTGCCAAGTGTGCAAGCATGCAGGATTGCTCATAGGAGAGAGCAGTTACAGCAGCATGGGCAACTTGGGAGTAAGGCTGCAAGGTAATGGCCCCTCCCTCAAGAGGATAAAAGCCAGGTTTGAAGAAGCGTTCTTTGCAGAAGGCAAAGACGCTCTGAAACTCAGCCTCGTGGACATTATAGTTAGTATTTGAAAACTCTTGTAAACTATTTGTTATCTGTGGGTTTTTGGCAGCCTTGAAGAACAACTTGGCAAGGGTGTTTCTTGTTGGAACTAATTAGTTGGAAGCAACCTTTTTTCTGTGAAGAAACAGAATTCGTGAATGAAACCTTAAAGGGTGGGGGCTGCTGCCTTTGTCTTGTGTTTGCTCTTTTGGAACCAGGTTGGGTCAGAACAACAGCATTCCCATGACCATGCAGATCAAAATTCAGATCCTTGGCAGCTGATTCACATTTACGATGGTCGCAGTGTCTTGGCCAGCAAAGTCAATGGGGGAGCTGGATTCACTTAAAGACCGTGTGGCTAACTTATGGACTGCAGGGATTCCCTTCACCCCCGGGGATAGAAAAGCTGTAAAATGGGCAACACTCGCTTAGCAAATGTCTTGCTTAACCACATACATTTGGGGGTTCAATGGTGGTCATACATTGAGGACCGCCTGTCCATTTGCCTTTGTTCGTAAAATAATAAAGGATTTCCTGGCCAGAGTTAACCAAAGGTACATAGAACTGACCTTGTACAGAAGTTGCCGCTGTGGTTTGAACAGAAATGTAATCCTGCTTAAATGGAAATGCTCTTTTTATAAAAGCTAAAGCAAGTGGCCAGTTTTAAGTTTCTGGGGGTTACCCTAAAAGAGGACCTGACCTGGGGTGCTCACATTGCAGCCCTGGTCAAAAGGGCCCAGCAGAGATTATACTACCTGAGACTTCTCAGGAAACAACAACTGGATGGAAAACTGCTGGGGACCTTCTACCGCTGCACCACAGAGAGTATCTTAACTTACTGCATCTCTGTATGGTTTGCCAATTGCACAGGGGCAGATAGGACACTGCTTCAGAGTGTTAAGGTCATTGCCCAGAGGATCCTGGGTTGCCCTCTCCCCACTTTGGAATAGCTTTATATCTCCCGCTGCCTTAAGAAAGTTCAAAACATCCTCAAAGATCCATCTCATCCTGGGCACCCTTTTTTTTGAACTATTACCATCTGGCAGGCAGTACATAATAATAAAAACAAAGACAAATAGGCTGAAAAACAGCTTCTATCCCAGGGCAGGAGCTCCTTTGAATTTTGCTGTTGGTGCGGTGTCGGGGTTTTTCAGTTCAAAGTGTGGAGGGTGAAGGATGTGTGTTTGTGTTTATTTTCATGGTCATGATGTGCACTGAAGATGGTGTTTGATTTCATTGTACGAGGTGCAATGACAATAAAATAAAATAAACTATATGTATGCTGGGCTAAGGGGTGTATTTACAAGGTTCCTGGTTGTGTGTAGCTTATAATTGTTAATTAGGATGTTAGTTAAAACTACACACAACTAGGAACCATGTGGACAAAGAGAAGTTATTGATTGATTGATTTGATTTGATTTGATTTGTCAATTACAAGATAATAGGTATAAGTATATACATAGTTATGAATACATGAAATGGATACATATAAGAAAAATAAAAGAAATAATAGGACAGGCACGGTAGGCATGGTAGTGCACTTATGCACAACCCCTACAGACCTCTTAGGAAAGGGGTGAGGTCAATAGTAGACAGTCTAAAATTAAAGTTTTTGGGGTTTGGGGAAGAAACCACAGAGTCAGGTAGGGTATACCAGACACTGACCACTCTGTTGCTGAAGTTGTATTTCCTGCCATCAAGTTTGGTGCGATTAACCTTGAGTTTGTATCTATTGTTTGCTCTTGTGTTGTTATGGTTGAAGCTGAAGTAATCATTGACAGGTAAGTCATTGCAATGTATGATTTTATATACCACACTTAGATCAGACCGAAGACGGCGTAATTCAAGGTTTTCTAGGTCTAGAATTTTAAGTCTGGTGGCATAAGGTATTCTACAACGAGTAAAGGAGTGGAGTTCCCTGAGGATGGGCTCCAACATGGGTCCCAAAGCTCAGAAAACTAAACCTCTGGTCCCAGTGATTGGATCCTGCAACAATATCCTAGAACACATATATTTGCCTTCATTCACGAGAGGTCCGTCTATGCACCTAAATTCAAAAGAGGCATGTTGTCACCCTCTTCAGCTTTGTAACCATACATATCAAGGTCCTATTTACTCTGTATTTATTTCTGTATCTTGGTCTATTAAGATCCGTGGTGGCGCAGTGGTTAGAATGCAGTCAATTGGAGTCTTCAATTCAATGTATAGAATGTGATGGATGTGTGTTTGTGTTTATTTTCAGTCATAATATACACTATTTAATTTCATTGTACAAGGTGCAGTGACAATAAATTAAACTAAACTAAACTGAATGTATAGAGATCCTCATGTGTTTGCAAAGATTCCAGAACCCATTTTTTTTTGCCAAGGGATGCTGAGTCACAAAACATGGAAGGGTTGCAGATTTGGATCAGTAGATTTCTGAATTAGTCGTCTTTTCAAAACTGGATTTGCGAGTGGAACATCTGGAAGAAGGGCTGAGAAAAATGAGATCCATGTTATTGGTAACCAAGGGAGATGTAGCAGAGTAATTAAATTAATTTGAGCCATTCATGCTTGAGGCTTTTTTTTTTAAAAAAAGCAATGATCTTGAAAGGGATAAAGACAACATATGTTGGAATATCTAAAAGAATTTTGGAGATGCCCCAGCTGAACTTAAGAACTCGTTGCAAAATCTGTTTATGGAAAAAAATCCATCCCTCTTCGTTTGTTTTAATTATCCATTTGAACGAAGGATCTCTGGCTTTGAAAAGCATGGATAAGAGATTTTACTCAAAGGTAAATCCTCTTGAATTCAACATTCAGCTAGTATTTATCCCTGTGTAAGTGTAAAATGAATAAAATAAAAAAACTTGCTTAAATGAAATTCCATAAAGTAGAAATCGAAAGATGCTTGTATTAGACTTTTGAAGTTAAATACTGAAAACTGTCCATCTAGTTTATTCATGTTTTCAAATTCTTTAGGATCTTCAGTGTCACCTGACCTTGGCTGTTTTCATCCAGACATTTCATGACCTAACTAGATAATATCATCAGTGTTAGAAGGAGTGGGGTTTTCTTTCATTTATGCACAAGTGGCTTGCCCTGTCAGTGTTGGAGGAAGTGTTTTCGATGGTTGCTTGGTTAACATGTTGTCTGTTTGTTGGCCTGAATTGGTAGCTCATTGAATGATTGTTGATCTAGTATAATCTTGAGGTTAATCTCAGCTTATCTGGATGTTGGTTGCTGTCAAGAAGGGGTTTTGGATCTTTTTGTTTCTTTTGTAGCTTTTTTATTGCTTCTTTTGAATGGTGTGTAAATGTGGTTTATCTCTATGTGCTTCCAAATTCTACCAAATTCAATTCTTCCTCCACTTCTTCCTCCACAGCCTTCCATTATTATTAGGACTTCAATGAGAGTTCATTATCTTCCTCTGTTAAAGAAAAATGGACAAAGTGTAGGAAATGACCAGGCTGAGATGAGGGAGGGATCAAACATGTCATCAGTCATGAATCCCTGCGCACCCACAAGAGATCTAAATCAGCCCAGTTTGAATGTTTTTCTTATCTCCCGGCAAATTTCTCTTGACAGTTAGTAGTTCAGATTTTTGTGGAGAGCTTAAGCATGCTATAAATCTTTATACTCATTTGAACTGCCTGGAACTCCTTATTTCCTTGAAACAAAGTTCTTTCTGTTCAGGCTGAATTTGGTGTCTCTAAGGGTATATTTATTTCAGAAATAAGAAAAAAAATTAGATGACTATTGTTGGAGTTAAAAAAAGGAGCTAAGAAACTCCAACCCCCCTGAAAACTGAGAACAGCTAGCTCAGAAATGTGAAGTAAGCCCTTGTTTACAAAATGTTTCCTTTGAACACTCAAGTGTTATGTGTGATTAATACCAAAGAAAATTCAGGACCCCTGTTTAAGAAGAATTATTCTTTATGCTGTAGCAATTACATTAAGGCTGATTGAAAAAAATATATAGAAGAAATAACTCTTAGTATGGCATTATTATCTGCTCCCTGGTCAGTCAGTAATTGTCTGCTGTCATATGAGTTTGGGGCTTATTATATGCTTCAGTAACTCAATCTACTTTATAGCATTTCCCAAAAGTTTGCCAAGGCATTTTACTTTCAACAGATTCACACCCACACGTGCTTAGAATGACATGTTTTGTGCAATGTTCAAAGACCACACTTGGAAATACTGCATCCAGTTTTGGTTGCCATGATGTAAAAAAGATGTTAACACTCTAGAAAGAGCTCAGAGAAGAGCAACAAAGAGGATTAGGGGACTGGAGGCTAAAATATATGAAGAATGGTTGCTAGAATTAGGTATGTCTAGTTTGATGAAAAGAAGGACCAGGAGTGACATGATGGCAGTCTTCCAATACTTGAGGGGCTGCCACAAAGAAGAGGGGGTCGAGCTATTTTCCAAAGCCCCTGGAGCAACAGATGGAAACTAATCAAGGAGAGAAGCAACCTAGAACTAAGGAGAAATTTCCTGACAGCGAGAAGAGGTGATAAGGTTAAATAATTAGAGCAGTCTTACTTGGAATTCTTTATCTTCTTTGTGTTCTCCATCTGTTAAAGTGAGTCTCAGTCCAGCTGCTACACATTTGTTCCCAGAAGCTCTAAGTTGCTTCCATAGAAAGCCATGGCAGCTTTATCCATGGGTAAAACACAGATTCATCTCAAATCACATCTTGCTCATTATGGGTTGTTATGTCAATGGACAGGGTTGGATCGTGGGGTGTGGGAACCATTGTCTGCAAATGATTTGGTGACCACTTCAGTGTTATTATGGCTCATTCACTGCTCCTTGTCATTCTGTTTAATATCTCTCCTCATTGAAGAAATGCTGCTCTTGAGATTCTTCAATTGGGACATTGCCAAATGTTTGATTCCTGGAAGGACCTCCTCGGCGGCTGAATTGCTTTAAGAGAGGAGCCCTTGTAATGAGGAAGTATGGCCAAGAGAGTCAAATTAGTCAATGAGAGAGTCGGATTCAGTCTGCTTTCCAGAGACAGAAAATTGTCACAGCTTATAAAAGGTTCCTTCCTTTCTTAGTTCCTTCCTCCCTTCCCCATCACAATCTTTCTTTCTCTTTTCTTTCTTTCTCTCTCTCTTTCTCTCTCTCTCTTTCTTTCTTTCTTTCTTTCTCTTATTCCCTTTCTCCTTCTTCCTTTCTTCCTTTCTCATTATCTTTCTTTTCCTTCTATCTTTTTTTTCCTTCCATCTTTCTTTTCCTTCCTTCCATCTTTCTTTCTTTTTCTTTCTTTCTTTTTCTTTCTCTCTTTCTCCCTTTTTCCTTCTTCCTTTCTTCCTTTCTCTCTCATTATCTTTCTTTTCCTTCCATCTCTCTCTCTCTTTCTCACTCATGTCCTTCCTCCCTCACTCCCTCCCTCCCTCCCTCTTTCTTTCTTTCTTTCTTTCTTTCTTTCTTTCTTTCTTTCTTTCTTTCTTTCTTTCTTTCTTTCTTTCTTTCTTTCTTTCTTTCTCTCTTTCTCTCATTTTCTCTCTCTCTTTTTTCTTTCTTTCTCTCTTTCTTTCCTCCCTTCCACCTCTAAATCCTGTAGTGGAAAGACTACTGCTTCAGAACCAGGATTTTTTTAGTGAGTGAGGATGAATTTCAGCAAGAGCCACTTTGGTCTTCACTAGGCAACCTCTTCAAAACCATTGATGATGATTACTTGTTTGGTCATCAAGAAAACCGCCAAGCTCAGAGAGCACCAATGACCCCTCCCCCCAGAACCAAGGTGTGGTAGTTGTAATGGTGTAATCATCTACTTTAGCCTAATTTTTAATGCCGTAATTTCTACCCTTACTTTAAAAAAAAAAATCATCTCCACCTTTCATATGAGCATTCTTTGAAATTCTGGACATCAAAACACCAGAAAGCAAAAATCGAAGGAGAACTGTGGAAAACATGGGAGACAATTTATCTGCCTGTTGTTAATTCAGACCTACATTTGTTACCTGTCATTCTGGATTTGTTATTCTCCAATCTGTCACAACGTTTGCATATTATAATGTCCTCCTTTGTCTATTCCCTGCCCTCGTGTCCAAATCTTCTACTGCACATTTATATTATTCCTCCACATATGTTCATTTCCGACTGACAGAAATTCATTTGCTACCTGACAGTGTGCCATATTACTTTGAAAATGCACAGAGAATCTTTTTCACTTCAGAGTGCGGTGTGAGCATGAATTTAGATAGATGTTCTGGAACTTTAGG
>CM042841.1:21626053-21728553 GCA_023653725.1 Bungarus multicinctus
GGTTAAAAAAAAAACCCAACCAATGAAACAATCAATATTAAAGGTTAGTTTATTATAAGTCTGTATGGATGAGTTTGAGCATAATTTGTGTAACCATGATTTATTAACTGTGGCAAGTAAGATTCACATACAGTAAGCTATAAACTGTAGTCCACACCACTGTGGTTTGTGAATCATGGTTCAAATGATAGTTCAAGCCCAAATGTAACAAACCACATTATGGCTAACATGAATGAACGTTATTCATTCTGTATACCTATATAAATTAATTCCTGGGGACATTATTGAGAAGGATCATTTTCTGAACTCCGGAGTGGCTATTGAAAGTAGCAAGATGATAACCTCATTGAGTCTTTCATCTGATCTAATCCAATAAAAGTTTCCTAAATTCTTACCATTCTTCATTTCTTCACCACTTGCTCAAAAGTACATAGGCTATGCATAAATATATAAAAAATCAGATGTATCTTCAACTGCATCTATTATGGCCAACATCCTGACTTTTTGACAAGGCCTCAGGATACCTCTGGTGCTATTCAAACTTGTACTAATCAATAATATCTAATTTGCAAAACAGTTGTGTATTGGTTGTAGTCAAATGAAGCTTAAAAATGGATTATAAGACACAGGTTATGGCTGCAAAGGTCAAATCAGAACATCAGTGAATTCTGTTGACATGGCAGCAGATCTATCCACTCTTGTCTAATGTCAAAAAAAGCTAACCTTTTCTGATATTCCTATAATGAAATTCCCAGGACTCTAAACTACAAAACAAAATACAGAAGAGGTGTTAGAATTAGCTACCGATGCTAGGAAATTTGAATTCAAGGTTTCCTGATCATCTTTGTTAGAAAGAAAATGTATTCTGTATCATATTCCAAGTTGTCTCAAAGGTTTTTTTCTTTTTTTCAAGAGGCAACTGGACTTTCTGATTTTTCTTTGAAGACATTTCACTTCTCATCTGAGAAGCTTCTTCAGCTCTGAGAGCAGAAGAAGCTTCTGAGAGAAGCCGAAGAAGCTTCTCGAATGAGAAGCGAAACCTCTTCAAAGAAAAACCAGAAAGTCCAGTTGCCTCTTGGGGGGGGAAAAAAACCCTTTTGGGACAACCATAACTTGGAAAACTGAGAATCTCCATAGACATACTCCACATTGCAAATCCACACATCGGCACTTTCTAAGCCTGCTAGTCAAGAAGAGGCAGAACTGGAAACTCAGAGAGGGAAATAAAAGCTGAATTTAGAAAGCAACGACCAAAGAGAAGTTGCAATGTTTATATCCTCATCTGTGATTTGCAGGTGTCCTTGGGTGTAGAAAAGATATATTTGCACAGGGGCAGAGACTGGTAGGACTTATTTTTTTAAAAAAAAAAAACTCACCAATCAAAGAGGGGGAGGACCATCACAGATCTCCTTTCCTTCAGGAGCCAGGCCACCAGGGCCTAACGGAGGCCTTTCATTCTCCTTTCAGCTGTGGCATTCTGAAGCAAGGACACAGAGATAAATTTCAACTCAGTGGGTAATGCCAAGCTCAGCCTGTTCCTATGTCTTATTGAATGCCAGGCTGACAAATCCAAGGGCCAGGTAGATCATTTGGTTCCATTAGCTCCTCGCTGAGTGCAGTTGCTGATGCTGTTCTCTCTCTTGTATCTTTCTACTATCCCTAAGTATGCCTGCCTACTTAGGAGAGTCCCATGGGAGAACTTCCCTTCTCGTGCCTTCTGTTAAAATGTAATTGAAGTATAGAAAGCCAACATGGCATCAACCTAGTAGAAGTAACTAAAGAAGGAAAGGTGTCGTGCCCCCCTGTCAGAGCTGAATCTGAGGAGAAGGATGAGCCAGAGCTGGAGATGACAGAGATCAAGGGGGAAACTTTGTTGGCTTTGGAAAAATGTGGGGGGGAGCAGGACAAGGCAGACCAGGGCTCCTCAGGATTGGGATGGCTTGCTAGCAGGGAGGAATGGGGTCAGGATGACCGAGAGAGGGAAAGCAGTGGAAATGAGGAGGAATAGAACTCAGACGATGAGCAAGGACGCCCCCTCCTGATCCCTGAGCATGGAGAGAGGAGAGAAGGCAGGAACAACGTAGGCCGACCCTACAACTTGGAAGGAGAGCACCCCACCCCTCTTCAGAAGGCACACCTGGGGACTGAGATTTAAGGAGATGTTGTGGGGAGGGGCATTTGTCAGAAACAAACACTGAATTAGTGGAGTTTTGTGTGCCGTTGCAGACATTTGCAGGACTGCTTGCCTTCTTCCCTGCTTCGTGGACTCAGTGCCTTGTTCCCTGCTTCGTGAATTCATTTCTCTGCTCCTTTTCTTTGCTGGATTGCTAACAGCCCGAGGCTGCTGCGTGTGTGAGAGAGAGTACTTTGCTCTGGGACTTGCCATGAATGTGGGAGTGTTTGGGGTAAAGTTGGAGCATTAAAGGGGAGTTTGAACTCTCAGCTGGCTATATGGCCTTCGTGCCTTGTGCCGGCTCATCACAAAAGGTTGCACGCACACAACACATATAGACAGAAAGACACACATACAAACCCATGGAGATGTGTCCTTAGAAATCCAGGGTAGCCAATATTTAGGGTCCAGAAATCCAAACAACCCAACGGATGTTGCAACAGCTTGAAGAAAGAGATTCTTTTCACCCTGATGTCCTCGATAAAATCACCTGACTTCCTTTTAATTGGGATTATATTTCCCATAACGTTATAGACTCATTAAAACATCTTTTGAACCACTGCCAATGGGGAGGATGTTGACCTAGAGAAGCCACTGATGTAGCCTAACACACCTACACAAAGACAGGCATAAGCTAGCCATGTGTGATACATTGGCCCATATATACCACCTAAGCATTAATCTACTTTACACCTTAGCAAGAAATACCACTGCAATTTCCTTCTGGTAAGTGAGAGAAAAAGGTTTTTCAGGATATAATGATACTAGTATTTCTCTGGCCTCTCAGATAATACTCTTTCTGATAACCTTACTGCCTTCAGGAGGCCCTTATCTAAATAGACTTTGTAGAACATCATTTTAAAAAGTCACATTAAAAGTTATTTATTACGCTCTTAGAAATGAATCTTCTCCAAGATGTTTTTGGTCCTCTTTCTAGGTCAGGGGATAAAATTAAAACTGCAACAACCTTTCAGCCAAAGTGTTTCACTGGAGTCACAATAGTTTTCTCCAGAAACTTTTCTGAATCTTTTTACCCCCTTAAGTTATCAATCTCTCTCAAAAACTTTCTCCACTTTTCTGGGTTTGGGAGAGGAAAGTTTTATAAGCAAAATGGGTTTCTTAGTCCTTCCTGGCTCCAACCCCCTCTCCCCTTGGACTTCATGAGCAATTGGACCCATTTTGGACACCCACTCTCCTCCATTGGGTTTCTTAATAAGCTTCACAAAAGTGGCAGAACAAGACACAACTCTCAAGTATACAAAAAAAGAGGATACATAGAACCACATTTTTTTTAAAAAAAGAAAAATACAGGAATGATTCACAGTTTATAAAATGGTTTCTGTCAAATCTACCTATTACTAAAACTCTCATGTCTGTTTGATCATTTGTAACTTGCAATTGGGTGAAATGGTGCATCACAGGAGAACAATTTTTGAATTAATGTACCTTGAATATGCTAATTTACAGATGGTGTCCAACAACTGAGACTCGTGACACCCACGGGATTGAAACTTCACAAAGTTGTGGCCACTTTGGTGCTGCTTTGCTGCAATGGAAGAGCACAGTCGCCTGACCATCATTTTCAATGCTCTGCCTTTCTACGAAAAAAGTCAGTGGGGAAACCTGCAGGAAGTCAGAAGTCACTTCTGCTCCCCCTGCTTCTTTTGCCTGTCCTTGGTCATTTTTGTTTCTCAGTTTGGGTAAAGAAATAACTCTGAAACGGTGGCTCAATGAGGCACAGATGGTCTAGGTTTAATTTAAATAGGCTAGGACAGCGAATGCAGAGAATGTCAGTGAGCTAAACCAAGTGTTATTTTTTTCCCAAGGAAAGCTGTAAACTTCCAAGTGCACAACCCCACCAGTGAAATAAGATTATGATGCTGGAGTAAGCATAATATGTGTGTTGGGATCTGAGAGCTGCTGAGTCTGAGATTGCTGTATAAAAATAATTCAAGGTTCAGCCAACACTATGCCAACATGATACATATAAAAGTGATAGCAGGGTGTTATTGAACAGACTTTGCTGTTTCTCCATCACTCCTTTGCCACCAAGAAATGTCCTCCAAGAAGAGTCCACATGGGTGGCAGCCAGATTCTTCATTTCATCACCCCCCAACCCAACCTAGGCTATTAAATGATTTTTAAAAATATATATTGGTGCCTACATTCTCCCTGTTCTTTTGTTTCTTCCCTTCCCCAGCATTTCAGGTAAGAGAAGAGATAAAAAGGCTTTTTTTATGGGAACCAGGGCAATAAAACATCCTGATAGCCCTCCATGTTTCATCAAGCTGGTATCTAAGAGCACTGCAGGAGCATTTCTAAGTTTGCTTAGGTAGGGGATTGGAGACTTAGGGTATAAATTATTCACTCTCTTCATCAAAATAGCAAAAATAAATCCAGATCACTTCAAAGATAGGTGAGCCCATCACTTTCGATGAGTGGAAGATGGCCTCTTATTGAACTGAAACTGAGAAAAAGAGGTTAGATGATTTGGTGCAGGTAATTAGAGGTGTGTGGTGGAAGCAAATTGCTGTGTATATTTAGTCTGAATGTTTTATTTATGGTATCCTACCATCCACCCATTCTTTGAGAATGCTAGGAACTAAACTCCTTTTTAGATTACACTTAGAATACTGCATCCACTTTTTGGTTGCCACAATATTAAAAAAAGATGTCAAGACTCTGGAAAGAGGACAGAGAAGAGCAACGAAGATGATTAGGGGGCTAAAAGAACGGTTGCAGGAGTTGGGTTTGTCTAGTCCAGTGAAAAGAAGGACTAGGGGGTGACATGATAGCAGTGTTCCAGTATCTGAGGAGGGGTGTCACAAAGATGAGATTTCCAAAGCACGACAAGAAGCAATGGATGGAAGGAGAGAAGAGAAGGAGAGAAGAACCCTTCAGAAGTTGTCCAGACTTTCTATCACCACCATCAGTATATAGGACAAGTCAGGGGTGGGATTCAAATTTTTAACAACCGGTTCTGTGGGCGTGGCTTAGTTGGTGGGTGTGGCTTGGTGGTCATGTGACTGGGCGGACATGGCTTGGTGGTCATGTTATTGGCTGGGTGTGGCCAATTCAGTATCACTCACATCGAGGCACGCATCTCCTAGCCTGGCTTCTAATGACTGTGGGAATACTGCAACAGTTGTAAGTGTGAAAAATGGTCATAAGTCACTTTTTTCAATGGTCACTCCACACAAGTAAAGTACCAGCAAAGGAGGGGAAAAAATCTCTAGAGAAATTCCTGAGACAGGAAGTCTAGTCTTGCCAAGAATGTAATAAGAGGTAACAGAGAGGCAGTTTCTGTAAGCAACACCAGAATGTTTCCTTCCTGCCTTCCTTACAGGATTAGGCCAGTAATTTCTTCTAACAACCGGTTCTCCGAACTGCTTAGAATGTTAACAACTGGTTCTAGCGAATAGGTGCGAACTGGTAGAATCCCACTCCTGGGACAAGTGAACAAGATGTTCTGATATCTTCTTAGCTTTTCAAACTGGCTAATCTGGAAAAGAACCACTAGAAGACTTATGAGTAGCCCACGCTTCCTTCCACCTCCAAAGAATGTGCTTCCTAAAGCCTTCTGTGATGGCTACTAACCTCCTCTTCAGAAGGGGTTAGGGTGCAAAGTTAGGGTTTAAAAGGGCTGTGAGGTGTTTTGCTAACTAAGAAATGTCAATTTCCCATTTATTCCCTCAATCCCTCTGAAGTAGCTGGAAGAGGAAAAAAACCACGAAAGTTCAAGTAACACCCAGAAGAAAAGAAACAACGATAATGGTTGTATTTTTCCCCTTGAGCGCCTGCCAGACAATCACAGCCTCCAATTGATGGATTGACAAAAGTCACCACAAGAAAGGAGGTGTTTTAGATGAAGAAAATGCTGCTGGCATTGAAGAGGATGGGCACTGACATACAAGATGACCCATTTGGTTTATTAAGGTCCCTCAGAAATGTTTTCATGACAGTAAGTGTTTTCAGTGTTCTGTAAAGGTGAGCTTAACTCATCCTGAAAGGAAAGCATCTTGTTCTTCTCTCAAGATTGCTCAGTGAAAATAAAATCATGAAACCTCAGTCTTTTAGATTTGAAGTTAAGGATCTCACCCGTCATTTTTTTCCTACCTCCCTGTGATCCAGCTTTCTCCAGCTGAGATTACCATTCTAAAAGTCTAAACAATCCTTCTCAATTGATCCTGGCCTACTGTCTTATCAGTATATAATAAATAAACCTGACAGAGCAAAATTATCCTTCATTTTTTAAACTGTCAGTTCAACTTCAAGGGGTTTCTGGATATCTGAAGATATGAGTTTTGTCCAAATCTATCTTGATTACATTTCAAAGACCACAGAGATGGCCAAAATATTGGCTTGCTGCTAAGATGGGATGTGAGGAAGATGGAGAATCGAGATCAGTGAGGGAAAAAAAAATATGCCAACCTCACACCTTGCTCTCAAAGAACCCTTGTCAGACAAGGAAGAGAACAAGACAAAATAAAATTATCTCTGTATTAGTCAGGCAGAACATTAATTTGGAAAGCAGACGAGATGAAGAAGCATCGGAACAATTCAAGCATAATATTGGCTACTTGTTGGAATCGGGGGGCAGGGTTATGCTCAGAAAAAAAAGATACTGAAAAACACTCTAAACCCCACTTGTGGAATTAACAGTCCACAGCCCCAACCTTACAAGCAGACATGCCTTCTTGAAAGCTGTTAAAACCTGGCTTGTTTTCTCCCAGCATTTTCTGTTTTATAAGAGGAGATTGTTCAGCTCTCTGGTAACGTGTGAGGCTCTTTTTAGTAACCTTGCATATTTCATTGTGTGTATATTAGTTATGTATGTATGTATGTTTGTAAGAGCCATGATGGCACAGTGGTTAGAATGCAATATTGCAGGCTAATTCTGCAGAATGCTGACAGCCAGCAGTTCAACTCTGACCATCTCAAGGTTGACTCAGCCTTCTATCTTTCCAGGTCAGTAATATGAGGACCCAGATTGTTGGGGGAACAAGAGGCTGACTCTGTAAACTACTTAGAGAGAGCTGGAAAGCACTGGGAAGCGGTATATAAGTCTAAGTGCTAGTGCTATTTATTCATTTAATTGCTATAACTGCCCATCTCAGTCAATGATTCTGGGTGGCTTATAATTCAAAAAATATACTACAGTTAAGATACTCAAAGATTTCAAATTCAAATTGAAATTTTCAAATTCAAAAAATGAATATACATAGCAGCCCAGATGCTTCGCCGCTTAGCAATAGAGTCAGAAAACGGGACCCTTAACATAGATAGATAGATAGATAGATAGATAGATAGATAGATAGATAGATATAATAGGTAACTTGAATATGTTGCAATGTGGGTAGATATACATATATCTAATAAATAATAAATAGTTAATAAATGTTGGTCTCTGCTGTCTTGATGCTGATTGTTTTTGGATCTCGTTTTTCAGACTTTTGGGATGGGGATGGGTTTTGTGTTTTTGGATGAGTATTTTTTTTATAGATTTGTGTGAAATACAAAGGAAATGAAAGATATCAAGGCTGTTAAATCAGCTGATATTTTAATGTCTACGGATGTGTTAACGTTTAATAATATAATGTGCTGATATTTAAAAAGAGACCAATGTGCCCAATGTTTAATGTGAAATTCTCCAAAATGAAGCTACCTTTTTCTGAATGTGGTCCATAAAAAAAAGGAAAAAGAAAGAATGATGGAGCCATGGTTCATTTCTTCCTATCATCCCCCCCCCCCCCCCCCCAGTTGATTGAAGCTGTTTTTGCTGCCGTCCAAATTCTTCACCAACTGTGTCCACGGCAGTCCAAAATAACTTCAGATTTCTGCTCTCACAGAAATTCAGTGGGAAACTCAACAAAAGAATTGGGTTGGAGGGATTTGATAAACTAAGCAGGCAAAATATTAGATCTACTCTGAGAAAAAGCTGGACAACTCCAGCTTACTTTTAATAGGGTATCTGACAAAGGTGGAAAAGAGTGTGATAAATCAGTTCCTAAGATTTTTTTTTCTTTTTTTTGTAATAGGGGAAATAAAACTAAGAAAGTAGCGCCATATTTTATACCTGAATAAGCTTTGGATATCACAACGTTGGACTTTAGAGTAGAATATAATTTAAGATTCAGTCAAAGAGTAGGAGAAACAAAGAGCTCCATTAAAAGGCTTCTATGGAATAGGAATATTTTAGTGGTCGAAATCTTGACAGTTAGTACAGGTAGAGAAACCACAGATGACATTAAGAGTAGCCCTATATATATAAAGGGTGGAGAATGGCTGGTCTGTCATTTGAAAAATTAAGAAAGGAGGGATGGAAGGAAGGAAGGAAAGAAGGGAGGGAGGGAGGAGGGAGGGAAGGAAGGAAGGAAGATAGGAAGGAAGGAAGAAAGTAGAGAGACGGGGACAAGGGGAGGAAGGGAGGAAAGGATAGCTGCTATTTTTTTTAAAATCAATTAGAGATTGGTTAAACACAGTTTCTATATTCTGTACTCTGTGATCTTGTGAATGGACTAATTGGCTCAAAGAGCAAAATATGTAGGCATAAAAACATTCAGTGATTCATCATTAAAGACTCACCTAATCTTTTGAATTGGACTAAAATGAATTCTGAAGCTGCTGTTACGTTGCACTTGTTGTTACCCTATTAAATTATTGTTCTTTGCTCTGTTGGCATTAGTTACTATGGAAACATTTATGTATATAAAAAGGTTTCATATGTATATGTTATATATATATATATATATATATATATATATATATATATATATATATATATATATATATATATATATATATATATATATATATGCATGCAGTTGAAAGGCAAGATTGAGTTGTTTTTTAATGCAAACTATATCAACAAAGGGAAGAGGAGGAGTCAAGAAAGTTGTGGCAGAAATGGAATTCAATCAAATTGAAGTTGCCTTCTCAATTTGCTGGTAGTCGTGACTGCCGTACACATGAAAATAGCTCACATAATCTCATTATTAAGCTCTCTTTGCAGCCCACATTTCTCCAAGCCCTTGAGATTCCATATAAATAACATTGAGATGAATTTAAGAGCAATGCCCCCATTTTATGGTGCACCGTTTAGGGTTTCCCGAGGGGAAACGAGTTCAATTTGATTGAGCAAAATGAGGGTTTTCCTTCTTCTATTTTTAGGGCATCGGTACTGTCTCTCCTGCCTTGATGGAGGCTGGGTGGGTCTCCAAACAGCCTCTGAAATCAGGAGCTACTTGCATCCCTAGTAGACAGAGAGAACCTGCCCTAAATAATTCAGCCCTCAGTTTCCCTTCAGGAGACCACCAAATTAATATGTGCGATTCACCTTCCGAAGAATCAAATAATGGGAAAGCACTTGGCTGAGCAAGGCTGAAGAAGGAATCGCTTAGTTAGGCACGAGATGAACAAACGATATTGCTGAGAAGAATAGAGATGTGGCAGGAATAAAAGGGCAAATTAATAAATGCTGAGCAGTGATATCTATGGCAGATTGAAAGGTGGAATTGTCCTCTATTATCTCATTCCAGGTGTCCATCAATCTTAGCTCATTTTCTCAGCTCCATCCTTCTTCTGCAGACTCATCTCCCTCTCGCCCGATAAATTCAGCTGATCCAAAATGCTGAGCTGCTACGTCTGGTGGAACCCTATGGGGCCTAAAGGTAAAGGTTCCCCTCACGCCTATGTACTAATCGTTCCTGGCTCTGGGGGTCAGTGCTCACCTCCGTTACAAAGCCAAAGAGCCAGCGTTGTCCGAAGACATCTCCACGGTGCATGGAACTCTGTTAACTTCCCACTAAACTGGTCCCTGTTTTCCTACTTGTATTTTTTACATGCTTTCAAACTGCCAGGTTGGCAGAAGCTGGGAAAAGTAATGGGAGCTCACTCTGTTACGTGGCACTAGGGAGTCGAACCACCAAACTGCCACCTTTCTGATCGACAAGCTCAGCATCTTAACCACTGTTATTTGAAGGTCTTTTCCCAGTTACATCTACCCCGACTCACCAGTGTGGGGAGGTAGGATGCATTATGGGTCCCCTCTGTTAAGGAGGTCCATCTTGTGGGACCAAGAAGAAGGGCCTTCTCCGTGGTGACTCTCTTCCTGTGGAACATCAACCCTGCAGATATAAGGTAGGCTCCCATCTTGACTCTCTTCCAAAAGGCTCTGACGACAGGGTTGACTGAGGAGATCCCATAAGTGATTTCTTTGAATATTTTTCCCTGGGGTGTGTCTATGTGTGAAGTTTTACTGGATTTGTATTATTATATTTCTGCAAACCACCAAAGTCACCCTGAGTGAGTTGGGTGGCCATATACATCTTCTAAATAAATAAAAATCCATGCTCAGAATAGATGGAGATAGACTTGCCAACTAGACATTGAAGAAAAAAAATGTGCAATATTTTCAGGGTGGGTTTTTTCCCCCTCTTTGAAATAAAAGCTACGGTAAAGAACCTTGTTTCTCTAAGGATTAAATTTTTAATCATTCAGCCCAGCCAACTTTCACTACCCCCAAAGTGTGTTTTGCTTAGCATAGATGAAAACAAGATGCTCTGAGGTTTAAGATGGTTATTGATTTCATTCTGCTTATTATAGAATGTCTAAGTGCCGAGCTGACAGATCCATTTCAACAAGTTAAATGAAAACAAAGAATAAATTTATCCAGTATGAATGCTGAGACAGAAGGTCTACAACACCAGATTTTGGCATGAAAAAATAAAATAAAACTATTATAATTTGAACAAGTAAGTTCCCATTCACCAAGAGTTTTGTTCTCCCTCTATAGAACAACTTTTTTTTTTTGGTCAAGATAAAAGTTCCCAAGACATTGGAATCTACAATTTGTCAAACCTTATTTTTATACTGTGAGCCACTATGGTATTATGATGAAGCACCTGGTTAGAAATTAGGAGGTGGTGAATTCTAGTCCTTCCTTAGAGGTGAAAGCCATTTGGATGGCCTTGGGCCAACACTTTCTCTCAGTCCTAGGAAGGAGTCAAACCACTTCTGAAAAATCTTGCCAAGAAAACTGCAAGGAATTGTCCAAAAATTGGACACAGCTGAGCTGAAGGAAAAATAATGATAATTGAGTGAGATTTGGGTCTTCTATTCTGCCCAAAGGTAGGACCTAGATTGTTAAGGGCAATGTACTGATTCTGTAAACCACTTAGAGAGGGCTGTAATGCACTGTGAAGGGGTATATAAGTCTAAGTGCTATTGCTATAATTGCAGGGAAGAGAGTTAAATGCTATTTGTTTATGGAGATTCTCGGTCATCTAGATCATGGTTGTCTCAAAGGTGCTTTTTTCAAGAGGCAACTGGACTTTCTGGTTTTTCTTTGAAGACGTTTCACTTCTCCTCCAAGGAGCTTTTTCAGCTTCTCTCAGAACTGAAGAAGCTTTTTGGGTGAGAAGCAAAACGTCTTTGAAGAAATACCAGAAATTCCAGTTGTCTCTTGAAAAAAAGCACATTTGGGTTAAATATTGATTCCCTGCTCAGACTTTGATCTAATGGCAGCTTCCTCTGTCTTCTGCTAATGTCTCTCTTCTCCGCACACATTTTTACTATTTTTTACTTTTACTCCTTTCTTCACTAAGTGTTTTAGAACTTGGATGACATTATCAGAGTTATTATTTTGCATATTATAGAGGCATCTGCTCATTCTGTTTAATTACTCCCATGGCGTTCTTTATTTATTTTATTTTTTTTTGGTGTGAAATTTTAACACAGTTACTGTCTGAGGATGGTCTTAAAACCCCACAGAGCTGAAGGAACACTCTTGTTAGCTACACATTTTGTGGTAAATAGGGTAAAGGGAGAAGAACTGTGTGGGTTACGCAGGGAATTTGAATATCCAGTTTCCTAAAAGACAAAATGAATAGGACTCTCCTGAGGAACTCAGCCAAAAAACAGCTTAAAACGTGTGAATTATTTTGAAAGTTTTCTAAACTTTGATAATTGACACCTTAGCATAGAATGGAATGGAATGGAATGGAATAGGGAATAGAAAATAGATTAGAAAATTAGAATAGAATAGAATAAAATGGAATGAAACAGGGAATAGAGTGGAATGGAATGGAATGGAATGGAATGAAATAGGGACTAGAAAATAGAATAGAAAATTAGAGTAGAATGGAATAGAATGGAATGGAATAGAATAGAATAGAATAGAATAGAATAGAATAGAATAGAATGGAATGGAATGGAATGGAATGGAATGGAATGGAATAGGGACTAGGAAATAGAATAGAAAATTAGAGTAGAATGGAATGGAATGGAATGGAATGGAATGGAATGGAATAGAATAGAATAGAATGGAATGGAATGGAATGGAATGGAATGGAATGGAATGGAATGGAATGGAATGGAATAGGGACTAGGAAATAGAATAGAAAATTAGAATAGAATGGAATGGAATAGAATAGAATGGAATAGAATAGAGTATATGGAATGGAATGGCATGGCATGGCATAGAATAGAATAGAATAGAACAGAATAGAATAGAATAGAATAGGAATAGAATAAATATTGGAAAGAATGGAATGGAGTACAAGCAAGCTCAGAGAGCACCAAGAAGCCCTCAGATGAGAAATAAATGAGACTTTTCCAGGACCACAATTTGAAAGGACCAGAAGTATCTTGAAGCAGCTGTCAATGAGTTGGTCTCATGATGCCTTCAGCTTTTCTTATGGAATCTGAAAATAGTTGACCTTGAGGTATCAAGAGCAACCTGATGTCTTCATCAGGTCAGGTCGTTTCTTTCCCCCCCCCTCCCCCAACAGAACAACAATGTTTTGTTTTGTTTTCAGTGTCATCCTTACATCACCAAAGAATTTGGGACTTTCAGTCAAGCATCTGAATAAATGCTCCCTGACAGCCCGTGAACAGTCACAATTTTGATTTGAAAGATAAAGATGAAAAAAAAAAAAACAGCACAAAAGAGATGAGGGGGGAAAAGTTAACATTAAGCAAGACTTTTAAATTCATTTTGGGAAGTGTATTTCTACCCCATGGAAGCTATTTTTAATCTGCCAATTTTGAAAACTGGGAATATTTGATGAAAGGCCTAATATATCTATAATTACCAGAAGTCATGAATTCGAACTGATCCAATGCTGCCTCCACCGCCATTGTCAAATAGCTCCATCCTATAAGCCAAGATCTTCTCATATTTTAATTTTCTTTGAGTCGCCATGGCAACCGTTCAGTAAAAGAAGGTTTGAAGAAGAGTTACATAGGATCTAATATATCCTCAATCCACAGAAAAGTTGCTATGAAAAAAAACTGTCAAATCTGCTCATGTATGGAGCACCATGGGACTTAAACAAAGGAATGCATTAAATTGATGTCTATTCCAGCCCATCACAATTGGCAGAGTTGCCCTTGAAAGAACTTGGATGAAACTCCAGGGAACCATCTTACAAAAATCAACAGATTAAGTAGATACAGCACTGATTATAACAAGTCAGCAAGCTCATAAGAAAGGCCATTGATATCCCATAATAATTGCCCATTTACTTTAGTTTGTTTGAACTTTCCCCATGCTAGGCTGATGACAGCTCATTCTTACAGGCAGTTAAGGCCACAGATTACTTGTCCTTGGAGTAAATAAGGCTGCATTTATACGGATACCTCATCATTTAATTCCTCCATGTTTCGTTGACACCTTGTGATTGTGGTGTCATTCACCTACAGGGTTGTCTAATTTTACATCTCCTGCTTTGGACAAAGCTAGATCTGGTCAGTCACTTCATTTGTTGAACAATCAACAACAATTGTGATAAACAACAGTCAATAACTCCCCCTTTTTTATGATCCTGTAATCCTTTACAGTGGTGGCTCAGTGGCTAAGACGCTGAGCTTGTTGGTTAGAAAGATCGGCAGTTCGACGGTTCGAATCCCTAGCGCCGTGTAACGGAGTGAGCTCCCACTACTTGTCCCAGCTTCTGCCAACCAAGCAGTTCGAAAGCATGTAAAAATGCAAGTAGAAAAATAGGGACCACTTTGGTGGGAAGGGAATGGCGTTCCATGTACCTTCAGCGTTTAGTCATGCCGGCCACATGACCAAGGAGATGACTTCGGACAGTGCTGGCTCTTCAGTTTTGAAACAGAGATGAGCAGTGCCCCATAGAGATGAAAATGACAAGCACGGATGCGCAAGGGGAACCTTTACCTTTTACCTTTAATCTTTTAATTCAGGGTAGAGTCAGGGTGACTGGATTTAGCTGAGCATTTACTAGCCAGATGCCCTTCCTGACATCACACAGGGTTCACAGCAGATTGTTATTTTTTTTGCATCCTAGGAGATAACGTCTGCCGCTACTTAGGATTGAACTCTCAACCTTCCGAATGGGAGGTGATGTCTTCACCACTAGGCCACCCTGCTGCTCAAACAGCAGTCGACAACTATCAAAACAAAAACACACCCTCACACAATCCTGGTCCTATCCACCTAAGAGTTTTAGTCCCTTCTGTTGCATATCATTATCCACATCCATATTTATTTGATTTGATTGCTTATTGTACCCTATGAGTATCATTAAGTGTTGTACCTTATGATTCTCGACTCTTGGTGAATGTATCTTTTATTTTATGTATACTACATAAAATAAACAAATTCCTTGTGTGTCCAATCACACTTGGCCAATAAAGAATTCTATATTTATAGATACAATATTCTTTTATAAAGACTGTTTAAATTAGTTGTCCTCTCTGAATGGTGTAAGTTCAAGGAAGGACTATGTTGTATTATAAAAACATATTTTTTAAATCTTGAGTTATTTATACTTGCTTTCAGGTGGACAGCAAGAAATAATGTCTAAAATATGATCCTTTAATTTCTAAAGATGCTAATCTATCATGGAATTCCAGCTAAAGAAGGAGGTTTTGGCTTTTTGTCATTTTTAGATATTTGTTAGAGCTCCTTTAGCAAATACCAGTGATTTTCTCTTTTGCTCTTCTTCAAAATTCTTCAACAGACAATCCTTAGATCTTCATGAACTTTCACCTGGGTGAGAAGAAAAGGAGAGCATTTAAGACCATCCCATCGGCTGAAATCCATTTTTGTCTTAAAGAGATGCATTCTCCCCTTGTGATTGTGAGCATTACTATTAATTTTAAAACAATTATTTTGTCTGTCACAATTTATTCACTGAAGGAGCATTCCTTAATTAATTAACAATTTGCCTCTAGAAGTTGTGGGTGCTCCAACACTGCAGGTTTTTAAGATCAGGCTAACAAAGAGGGTTGGAGTAGAAGAACTCTAAGGTTCCTTCCAACTCAGTTATTCTTTTATACATTCCCCAAGTCCAGTTCAAAGGGGGGTTCTTTGCCAAATTCAACTCCAAACATTTCTACTTATGAAAAATGTCATCCTTGTGTTCTGGGATTGTATGTCAAGGATGAAAGACCTTCTAAAGAAACGTGATTGCCGTCACAAAGCAAAACAGGGCTATATAACTGGCTGATGTGTCGGATAATTAACCAGTGGCCTGCACTCCATTTAACAATGGAAGTGCTGCTCGTAAAACATCCTGTACATTCCAGGACTTACTCTTTGCTGGATGCTTCAGTTTGGAAGGACAATACATTCTGCAGAAGAAGAGGGCTCCTCACCCCACCCACGACCCAAGGAATTAATGACTGTCTGAGAGTAATTGCCTGGATCCTACTTTTCCTTTAGCTAATAATGGCAATGTCTTAGAAGAGAAAGGGCAGTGCATAACACAACTGTTAAACAGTCAAAGTCATCCTGAGCATTGATGCCTTGACAGCTATGCACAGATACCAAAGGATGAAGTCTATTCCTTCAAAGTACAGCGTGCAGTTGATTGAATGTTTGTCCTAGGCTTCATGACAATGGATTCACATTCAACCGTAGAATAGAATGAGGAGTTCCATAAGGGAAAAGCTTTTAAACTGTTGAAAAGAGCTTTGTAAAAAATATCTATATCAGAACCGTAGAACAGAATGACAGAGTTAATAGGGACCTTGGAGGTCTCCTAGTCCAACCCATTCATCAAGCAGGAAACCCTATACTATTTCATACAAACAGTTGTTCGATCTCTTCTTTAAAATCTCCAGTGATGGAGTATTCACAACTTCTGGAGGCAAGTTGTTCCATTGATTAACAGTTTTAACAATCAGGAAATTTCTCCTTAGCTCTTGGTTGATTAGTTTCCATCTCTAATAGTTCACACCTTATAATAGGATAAGGTCTCCTGTTCAAGAAGTCCTTTAAGGCCCCTTTCAACTCTATGATCCTTTGATGTACAGCAGTATAATGGGGAGGTAAGCCAAGATGAAATATAGCAAGGATTGAAGCATTCAGATCAACCTTCAGGATACCTGCATACAGAGGAGGGCTAAGTTATTAACCAGAGGACAGCTAATTGAGGCAGAGTCATGGAGGCTTATCAAAGAGAGATCCAACCTAGAATTAAGGAGAATTTCCTGGCCATGAAAACAATATCAGTGGATTAATTGTGGTAAACTGAGCATTACTTATGGTTTGAGATCTTTCTTAACCTAGGTTCCAACCATCTGCAGAAGAAATGGAATGGGAAAGAGACAAGGATAAAAACTAGGGTGAATGTAGCAATATGTACTTAGTATATATAGTGTACTATTGTTCTGACCCATGCCCTTTTCCAACAAATCAAACACAATCCAAAGGGAACAGAAACCTTTTAATGCTTCTGCAAAATAATTAGCTGTGAGAAGCACAAGCCTTGCCAAACTGTGCGAGACTTGCCAAAAGATAACAGGCAAGAAATAATTTGCAAAATAAGAATTTTCAAATAAAACTCAGGATACTGGAATGTCCATGAGGCTGCAGCTTCAAAACGTCTTTGCCTTCTGCAAAGAAGGTTAGTTTCACAGCTGGCTTTTATCTTCTTGAAGGAGAGGCCATTACCTTGCAGCCTTACTCCCGAGTTGCCCGTGCTGTTGCAGCTGCTCTTTCCTGCGAGCAATCCTGCGTGCACATGCACTTGGCACAGGCTCCTCAGGAACCTCCTCATCGCTGCTGCCAGCCCCCACAATCTCTGAAGGCAGCAGTCCACCCCTTAATGGTCCTGGCCCCTCATCTGAATCCTTACTCTCCTCAGCCATCTGCATCTGCTGCCGGCTAACCACCACAATTATATATGTAGAGTACAAAGCTAAAGATCAGGTTTTACTATTTGCAAAACTCTTTGCTCTGAAATCTTATGCACGCTTGTGACTGTGTCACAAATGCTGAGCATTTTCAATTCATTGATGTCAGTTAGCAAGGTGCCAAATATTATTCAGGCTTTATTTTTAGGTCAAAATGGGAATTATTTCAGCAGGGAAGATTTTTCTCTTTTCCCAAAACTTCGTTGCATGAAAAGATACACTTTCTCACCCACCTGGCTGTCATGTCTTTTTATGTATCACTACTTCTTCAGGGCTCCAGGTCCTTTCCCCATGGCTACTATTGTGTTCTCTTTCTCCCCAGCTTAGTCATCCCTATAAATCAGGGATCCCAGTACTGAATACGATGCCAGCCAGTCTCACTCTCCCCTCCTTCCCTTTTTATGACTCTCTAATCCCTTGACTCAGGGCAGAGTCAGGCATTTGGATAGAAGTGAGCATTTACTGGCCAGATGCCCTTCCTGATGCCTACAAGGAGTTCACAGCAGATATTATTTTTGTGCCCTAGGAGAGAAATATATCTCACTACCTAGGATTGAACTCAAAGATATGTCAATAGAGGAGAATCTATTGGAATCTATAGAGAAGAATAGAAGATCCTTGATAGATATTTGCTTTATCACTAGCGCATTTTTAACAAATAACAGAGTTGGAAGGGATCTTGGAGATCTACTAATCCAGCCCCCTCCTTAGGGAGGAAACTCTATACTGTTTCAGACAAATGGTTGTCCAATCTCTCCTTAAAAACCTCCAGTGATGGAGCATTCACAACTTCTGGAGGCAAGTCGTTCCACTGATGAATTGTTCTCACTGTCAGGAAATTCCTCCTTAATTCTAGGTTGGTTCTTTCCTTGATTAGTTTTCCTCCAGTGTTTCTTGTCCTCTTCTTTGTGGTAGCACCTCAAATAGACTAAACATGCCCAATTCCTGCAACCATCCTTCATACGTTTTATCCTCTAGTCCCCACTCATCTTTGTTGCTGTTTTCTGCACTCTTTCCAAAGTCTCAACAACTTTTTTTTAATACTACGGTGGCCCAAATTAGGTGCAATATTCTAAGAAAGGCCTTAGTAAGTGCTATTAACATTTGATGTACAGTGGTACCTCTACTTACAAAATTAATTCATTCCAGAAGCCATTTCGTAATGCGAAAATTCCGTAAGTAGAGACGCATTTTACCCTATAAATGCCCTAATCCGTTCCAAGCCCCCCAAATTCAGACAATATTTTTTTATAAATTATAATATTTCGTTAATACCTGTAATAAAAACATGTTACATTACTGTGTCTCCAGCTATCTCTTTCTATCTCTTTGGATTTCGCTAGCGTGAGACTGAGAACGCGGCGCGGTGCGTTACTCTCATCCCATACACAAAGATCCCTCCTAGCCAATGGGATGCCAGGAAGATGCTGGGAGATAACCAATGGCAGAGCAGCTCGGACGCGCCATTTTCAAACCAAGATCAAACTGCGCAAATTAGCGCGAATTTTGAAATTTTGGGCCTTTCGTATCTTGAAACATATTTCGTAACTAGAGACGATATTTTCTCGACGACGCGCTTCGTAACCTGAAACTTTCGTAACCAGAGCCTTTCGTAAGTAGAGGTACCACTGTACTTAGTTTTATCTGTCAAGACATTATCCTCCTCTGAGCTTTCAACTGTGTTCCAGAGCCTGGAAATACAAATGGATTGCCCAGTTTTCTGCTGAATGCACCTTGGCAATTTGGATTTCTTCTATTTCAGTTCCACTCTGTGGAAAGCTCTCGGTCTCTTGATCGGTATTTTAAGGAAGAATGAAACCCTTTCACTATTTGGCCTCTGACGTTAGGCTGAGAAGAGAGAGAGAGAGCGAGGAGAGAGAGCCATCCTGAATAGAGAGCCTTCCGAGGTGATATCTGCTTAATGGCATCCTTTTCACTTGATTATCTCTCCTCATCAGAAAGAGATGATGGTTTCTGTATCCCTATTGGGAGAATGTTCTATCTTAATCTTCCACTTGTGGGCTTCTTGTTTTCCCCCTTACATGTAGCTTATCATTCAAAAGCACTAAGATCTCTAGAGGAATTCTCCAGCTCGGCTTCCAATTTTAGCATGCAAATTGCATTTTTGCCCCTGAAACCTGATCTTGAGATGTGTGTGTGTGTGTGTGTGTGTTTGTGTCAAGGACAAAATCCTAGGATACCCCACCCCCACCAAGGAAGAGAATGTGAAGATTGCCATGCATTTATTTTCTTTCATTTATTTATTCATTTTTTCCCCATTTCATTTAGGTGTCCCCTCATTCTTATATCCTTGTATCTTATTAAAACACTGCAAAGAATTCATCTTCATGTTATTATTATCATGCAGCATCAAACACAGCGTCAAATTAATCTTCATGTTGTTATTATTAACATGCAACATCGAATGTTATTTATTTATTTGTTTGGTTGGTTGGTTTTTTTATGTTTCTAGACTGCCCATCTTCCTCGAAGTATATTTCAGTGATGTATATTTTTGATTTAGAAAGGGCTGTAAAGCACTGTGAAGCGGTATATAAATCTAAGTGCTATTGCTATTTTTATTCTGCTCCGTGATTAAAAACAAAAAAAAAACAAATTGCATACTGTAGCTTTAAGTCTGGTAACAATTGCAGAATCTGTACTTTTTTGGGGGGTGGGGTGGGGAGACATTTTACTAATGATGGAGCAACAGAAGAAGAAACAGAATAGTGGCACCACTCAGGATTCTGTTTCCTACAAATCTACATTAAATTGGTATAAAGCATAAGCAAGGCATAATCTCCCAGGGATGAGTGTGATGCCCAAGGAATAATTACAGTAGGAATATTTCTAAAGAAGCAGTAATCACAAAAAAGATTTGCGGGTTAAGCTGAATAATTTTAATGTTCATTGTATTTCAGTTGATCTCCCAAATTTGTAGCAACCATTGCATCTCCAAGTTCTTGTTTTGTTTCATTTCCCTAAGAGTATTGTAAAATGCAGGCATAAGTTAAGTTTGAACAGCCAAATTGAATGCCAACATTTCGGGTTGAATTGGTACACGGTATCACAGGAAGAAAAAAAACAACCCTTCCTTTCGTATAGTAAAAACAAAAGAAATCTATGTCAACAAAATAAACATTGTTCTAAGTTACATGATATTTGCTTTTTAAAAAGTCTAATTTAAACAGTGTGTTTCATAATGCGATGTGAGGTTTCAGAAAGAAGTGCTTTAAATAAAGATGGGGACACCCACACACCCACAGGCACAGCTTAATATATCCTGATATTAATTTGAAAATAGTTTTTTTGTTAGTGGACCCAGTTTCCAAATGAAGGTCTTGCCACTGGTGGGAACCGTAGACTTCCATGTTTGGCACTTGGTGATTCTTGGGGACATAATTGTTGAGCCAGATGAGGTGGTCGTTGTGTTTTACTATCCAAAATGTAAATTCTCTTTTTATTCATCCTTCCATGTAGAACCTGGCTCTGAATCTAAAATCATCGTTCAGTTGGATGTTGTTGAACTTGTTCCATCAATACCTTGCAATCCAAGCTACCCACACAGGACCTTTTGAGGTGTTTCACAAAGTGGAAAAATTATCAGAATATATCTAGATGAAAAAGGTATTCTCCAAACACTTTGTCAAGGACACAAAACCCTTATTAACAGGTATAACTCCAGGTTCCATTTGTGATGGGTTAAGTGAAGACTACCTATAAGGCTTCCTTGTTGTTTTTCAACTCCTCTTCTTTTTGTTATTGTTACATTTAAATGTAGAAGCCGCCAAGCTCTGGTGGACTCCAGGTGGCATACAAGACCAGAGAATACATTAAAAAACAACTAAAAACATTTAATCACACAGAGAGCCCAGATCTAAATAATCTTGGATATTCTGTCCATGTTCGGGAACTCTGAGATATTTAGCTACAAATTGTATCTGAAATGAGTCTAAAAGGAAGTTCGTAGAATGCTTTTCATTGTTGACCTTAGACACAATCTCCCATGGCTCTTTAGCCAGTAAAAAGCAACCAAGCTTAGATGTTTGCCTAATTTCTGTAGGAGAAGAACTGACAGAGGCCGCGTTAAACAAGTCATCAGCCTAGAATCATCACATTATCACAAACAGTCTAAGTCCCTCTTGAATTCCATTGACCTTTATCTGACACTAAATCAGTGTTGAATATTAGTTGACTAGATTCTTTTGAACAGACTTAAGCAATACATCTTCTGAACTGCAACTTAATGCACGGTCCTGATTTTTTGCACCTAGCATGGTCCCCATGCTTTGGAACCAAGGTTATGGGTGGTGGGTGTATTCCTGTTATATTTTTGTGATTGTTCTGCTTGGCATCTGCTGCATCATTAAGAAAAATAACAATGGAAGACAATATGGACAGGAGAGGGCTCAACAGGCAAGGCAGCTGTTGATGGATAGCTAAAAGGATGGAAGTTCCAATTGGTGTTGTGTGGCGATCTTTGAAATGTAGAGATTCTGACTGTTCCTACCTTTCAGCAGCTACTCACAAGCTTGCAAAGATGCCAATAGTACACCTGGGCTACCCTTAGTGACATATGCTGCTCGCCCAGTGAGCATTTCTTTGTGTGCCAATCCATCAGCTGTCAGTGTGAGGCTTTGTGCTTGTGGTTTGCCATTCTGGCATGCTTTCAATTGTTTCTTAGCATGCCAACACGAATCTTGCCAGCGATTTTTTTCACAGAACCTGCAGAAGTATACATCAAAGGGCAAATTAATCCAAGCCACTGAGAACACCTTAATACATTACGTGACATGGCCCCAAAAAAAGACAGCTTGCCATCACCTGGGGATCTTCAGAAGTGTTTGCAAAAACGTGTGGCTTTCATAACTATGGAGCAGAAAGAAGTTATTTCTTTGCATACTGGAAGGTTTATATTGTTATGGGATGGTGGTAATGAAGAGACCCCAGTCACACAGAAACTGGTGTTTGTCATCAAAGGAGCATAGGACGTGTTTCATAATTGGCTTAATTGGCTCTTAGAAGCTGGTTCCGTTTCTCCAGAAGGTGGTATCTAGAAGCAAGTTGGTCCTGGCCATAATCCTGGCAAAAGCATAGGAGAGGAGAGAAAAGGAGAGGAAAGAGGAGGAATGGAAAGAGGAGGAAAGGAAAGGGGAGAGGAGGTAAGGAAAGGAAAGGAAAGGAGAGGAGAGGAAAGAGGACGTAAGAAAAGGAAAGGAGAAGAGACAGGAGAGGAGAAGAGAAGAGAAGAGAAGAGAAGAGAAGAGGACATGATGTGCCCTCTCCTTTTGTTTTGGATGGGTTTAATTAACAGTTGGTGCTATTTCTCATGTTCCAGAATTTGAAAAGCCAGGCTGCCTTAGTTACCGCATGACAGGCTGTACTGAGCTCTTAAAAGTGATTTTTTTTAAAAAAAAAAGAACTAGTTTTCCAATACAGCTTAAACTTCTGAGCATCTTCGGATGGAAAGAAGTAATTTGGTTGAGAATAAGTGGGGGGGGGGGGGGGAAGGATGTTGGACAGCATTGTTAAAGTTAGAAAGTTATCCACCGGTAAGCTAGAATGGTGCTGGTCTCATAATGTCCCAGGTTTCTGTTTTCTAAAAAACATTTATGCCTTGGGCTCTGTGTTGAGAAAAGTTCTAATCGATAGTATGTGGTGGAATGAGTCCTTGCGGATTTTGTTACCTCTCCCACCGAAGTGGTACCTATTTATCTACTCGCATTTTGCATGCTTTCGAAGTGCTAGATTGGCAGGAGCTGAGGCGAGGACGGGAGCTCACCCCATCATATGGCGTTCGGGTTTCAAACCCGGGCTGCCAGCTTTCCAGGGATGGGCTGCTGGGGGTTCAGGAGAGACCCTAACTAAGATTCTGTGCAGTTCGAAGAACCCCCAAATCCCACTCCTGTCTGGCCCTGCCCACCACACCCCGCCCCTCCCAGGAATCCGCACGCAGCCCATTTTGGGTGCAGGTAAGTGCTGGGCATGTGCGGAGGCTCAGAGAGGGTGAAAAATGCCCCCCCGCCAGAAGTTCAGGAAGGCTGGAAATGGGCCCGTTTCCAGCTTCCAGAGTCTCCAGAGCCCGGGGACACCATTTTTGCCTCCCCCCATCATGGTGTAGGAGGCCGACTTGGCCACACCCATTATGGCCAGGACTACCCAGCAACCAGGCAGAGAACTCTTTGCTCCAATTTTTGAAGCCCACCCCTGCAGCTTTCCAGCTGACAAGCCCAGCATTTTGATGTTGCTGAGCCACAACATCATCCCTATGTGGTTCAAGGCACTCATAAAAACAGACTATTCCGCAGAAGATACTCTGAATCCAGTGCTTCCGATCTGAATCCAACTGTGTTGTCTTCAACAAATCTGGAGTAATGGGACTCCAGCTGATATGTGACGAGAAGAAGAACTTGCAGTTTTGAGAGATCCCGGGGTCTCAAAATATGCAAGATCTGGAATAAAGTCAAATGGCGTGGTAAATCACAGCAGTTATCATGATTTAAAAATAAAAATAAAAGAAACACTCGTATTTAATATAGAAGCTTTTGGCACTGATCACATCATGTTCAACAATGGATTAATCATCCTGAGGAATGACATGTGAATGATAGATTCATGGAATCCTTTGCAGGTAGGAAAACAACTTCCCATTGCAAGGTGTTCTCTTAATCTGGGATTATTATTATTATTATTATTATTATTATTATTTATTGATTTTTTTCTTGCTGCATGTCTACAATTCATGCATCACCAGGTATTGCAATGTCAATGAACCAAACCTTTTCTTTACAACTATTGTTATGTCAGATGTGTTGTGTTGTTATTGTTATTGTTGTTATTATTATTATTACTATTATTACTATTATTATTATTAATTATCGCGCAATCAGCCAGATGTTGAGACTGGGTTTGACATTTTTGTCTACCGATCAAGTCCTTCCCAAGGATCTGGGTTAGGTAAACTTGGACATTTGACGGTGTTACAGATATCGCCACAGGATGGAAGCTGTTCCAAGCCAAGCTGCCTTCTGCAATTGACAGATGACGAATTTGTCAATGCCACTGATGGCGTTCAAGTGATGCTCCAGTTGTTTGGGGACTGCACCCAAGGTGCCTATGACTCTTGGTACTACCCTTGCTTGCCGTTGCCATAGTCGTTCTATTTCTATTTGTAGGTCTTCGGATTTTGTGATCTTCTCCAGTTCTTTCTCTTCTCTTCTGCTGTCTCCAGGCACTGCCACACCCACTCTCCAGAATTTTTTGTCTTTCTTATTGACAACTGTTAAGTACGGGATGTTATGTGGCAGGTGCCTGTCTTTCTGAATTATTATGATTATGACTATGACTATGACTATTATTGCTATTATTATTATGTCTTTCAAATATGGAATTGATGGATCCCAGTGACAGAATGTGATAGTTAACAAATTAGAAAGGGAGCAAATTATTGGAAGTCAATTGACATTCATTGAGGGACCTCCCAGGAGTGAATTTGAAGTCAAGTAGTCGTTAAAAATAATGAAGGCTGAAATGCGCATTGAATGCACTTAGGTTTCGATGTGCCGTGTACCAGCATGGTGGGAAGTGAAGCTCATAAATAATATGTAGCATTAAAAGCAACAACAGAAAACATCTCTAAACATTGATCATCATTTCAAATTGTGGTCTTGCTGCTGCAGTAAAACCCAAATAAATTTGGAATACTTGCCCAAGGAGTAATTTGAAGGCTCATTATTTATTTGGCAAGTAGTTAGCTTCACAAATTAATCCAAATTGATAGAGGAAACAATTTGAGAAAGAATTCTGGGGGAAAAAAACAGATTTAAGATAAGAGATCAAAGTTCTCATAATCTGGCACTGATCGCATAAGTTTCCTTGCAGGATTGAGGGGTGTAGTTTTCTTTCCCCCATATATATATAATTGTTTGACCTTTTAAAAAAAATGTGTGTATAAAACCTAGCGATTACTTATACTGTAATAAGATACTTAGATGTTGCATTCAATTTCTCAGGAATATAGGATACATTTTCTGTTGGATTGGATTGAGAGCCAGTTTGTTGCAGTTGTTAAGCCACCAAGCTTAACAGATAACAGATAATCAGAGTTGGAAGGGACCTTGTAGGTCATCTAGTCCAACCTCTCCACCCAAGCAGGAGACCCTACACCATTTCTGACAAATGGCAGTCCAGTCTCTTCTTGAAAGCCTCCAGTGATGATGAAGCGCCCACAACTTCTGAAGACAACTTCTTTTCCCTTGGTTGATTGTTCTCACTGTCAGAAAATTTCTCCTTATTTTCAGGTTGAATCTCTCCTTGATCAGTTTCCATCCATTATTCCTTGTCTGGCCTTCAGATGCTTTGGAAAATAGCTTGACCCCCTCCTCTCTATGGCAGCCCCTCAAATATTGGAAGACTGCTCTCCTGTCTCCCGTGGCCCTTCTCTTCCCTAGACTAGCCAGGCCCAGTTCCTGCAACCATTCATCATATGTTTTAGTCTCCAGTCCTCTAATCATCCTGGTTACTCTTCTCTGTACTTAAAACTAGGAGACAGTGAGTTCTAGCACCATTTTAGGAATGAAAGCTGGCTGGATGATTTTGCACCAATCTCCAGAAGATGATGAGTTTTAATCCCACCTTAGCTATGAAAGCCAGCTAGATGACTTTGGGCCATTCACCAGGAAATTGTGAGTTCTAGTCCTATCTTAGGAATGAAAACTGGCCAGGTGACTTTGGGTCATTGTGGGTTTCTCTCAGCCCACACTGTTAGACTTGGGTGACAAGCCAGTCAGTTAATTCCATGAAATTTTCCCATTGTTCCTTGTCATCTTAGTCACATCTATTGGTATTTTCCTTTATGTCAATCATGTACTTTAAAAGCTTAATAATGGAGGTTTGGACCTCTATATTTCTCAGCTGGTGTTGAAGGTTCTCAGGAGTCAGCAATAGATCCTCCCAAACACAGCTTCAAATTTATCTTTTATAAGTTGAAAAGAGTCCTCACTATCCAAATAACAAATGTGTTTGACCTTGTGATTCCAGTTTCATTGGTCGCTTCTGGTTGAAGTTCAGCTAGATTATGCATTTTGGTGTGATTCAGCTTAGGCCAAAATACAAAGTATTTGAACCCCTGGGCCGAATTTTTCCAAGGGAGAACTTTTCATTTTAGCCAATTTCATTCTCCTTCAAGGTCTCATCTCATGTGGAAACAAATCAAGGAGAAGAAGACAGAAGCAACAAATCAAGGAAAGAAGCAACTTAGAACTAAGGAGAAATTTCCTGACTGTTAGAACAGGAACATCATGCCTCCATAACAGAGGTGGTATTCAGCAGGTTCTGATCAGTTCTGGAGAACCGGAAATTCTGAGTAGTTCAGAGAATCAGGAAATGCCACCTCTGACTGGAGATTTCACAGTATCCTTCCCCTGCCACGCCCACCAAGCCATGCCCACAGAACCGGTAGTAAAAAAAATGAATTTCACCACTGCTCCAGAAGTTGTAATTGCTCTAACATTGGAAGTTTTAAAGAAGAGATTGGATAACCATTTGTCCAAACCCCATTTGGGTTTCTTGCCTAAGCAAGGGGTTGGACCAGAAGATCACTTAAGATTTTCAAGAAGAGATTGGACTGCCACTTGTCAGAATTGGTGTAGGGTCTCCCGCTTGGGTGGGGGGTTGGATTAGATGACCTACAAGGTCCCTTCCAACTCTGCTATTCTATTCTATTCATTTCTTATTCTATTCTATTCATTCCTTATTGTATTTCCTTGATACTATTCTATTCTATACATTCCTTATTCTATTTCCTCAATTCTATTCTATTCTACTAATTTCTTCTTCTCTTCTCTTCTCTTCTCTTCTCTTCTCTTCTCTTCTCTTCTCTTCTCTTCTCTTCTCTTCTCTTCTCTTCTCTTCTCTTCCTCCTAAACCAATAACTATAAACTAGAATGCCTCCAATTATGCAATTAGAAAAGATTCTGTGATGGAAGAAAATATTCTTCCGTCCAGATTTTAAAACTGGACAAAGAGAAGAAAAGAGGCAGCATGTTGATCATTAGAAATAAATACAGCTCCACAATGGGGCTTGTGTTTGAGAGGGCAGAGGAGAAGTGAGAGAATACAGGATGGGAAGAATAATTTCCTAAAGCCGATGAATTCCAACCAATTCATTTGGCAATGAAACACAATGCCACAGGGCACAGCTTGAGAAGATGACTCAGAACAAAAAGCATTCTCACTAGGGTAGTCTTCTAAAATGCCCTCTTAGAAAAATGGAAGCAGCTGCTCTTGGGAGGAGATTTTTCATCTTTGAAAGCTACTCTTGATCTGTGAAAAGGATCAAAAAGAGACCAATTTCACCCCATTCAATAAGCCACACACCTTAATCTGGGGAACTTCACTGGCCAAACAGGGGCTTTCAAAGCACCTTCATCATTGGAAAGAGAGGAGTAGAAATCAAAGTGAAAGTCTTGTTGACAGAGAAAAATTTGAGGAAGGGTTTTGTTGGGTTCTCGAGACAAGATAACAGGTCACAGAGTCTCATAGGAGAGTGAGTCCTCTTCTCCATTTAACCTCGTAATAATGTCAACCTTTCTAACCAGCAAGGCTTTGAAGTGGTGCAACCTCAATCCTGGTTTGAAATATTTGCAGTCGGTTCCAGCATTTTTCCAAGGCCAGATTGAGATGCTTGTAGAGAAGATAAAGTTTTTCATAACTCAACTCTCAACTTAGTTGTATGGTGTTTTCCTCTGTCACATGCTTAAAACTTGAATATGTCATGCCCCTGTCAGAATCTGAATCCAAGGAGGAAGACGAACAGCTGACAGGGTATAGGAGTGTGGCTCCATTGGCTGTGGAGGAAACTGGGGAAGGGCAAAGTCCGGCTGGGCAGAGCAGGGGAGAGACTTGTTCTAACAAGGGAGAGGGAGTTCAGAGGAAGACCCAGCCCTCTTCATCCTAGGGCATGCAGGAAGGAACAGAGAAGAGAGCAACTTGGGTTGTGTGGCTTATAGGGGAGGAAAGAGCCCTGATTCCCTTCATTAGCCACACCTGGGAATGAGAGTTTAAAAGAGATGCATGCTGAGTGTGGCATCTGCTGGGAATAAATGTAAATTTATCTTGTGTTAGCTTTGGTTATCTGCATTTCTGGTGTCTTCCCAATCATGTTGAGTTATTGCTATGCCTTCATGCCTGGAATTACTTCTCTTGCCCTTCTGGACTAATTACCTCACCTTGATTGGACTTTTAGTTATAGTTTGTGCTGACCATGTTTTGGACTTGAATCTCTGCAGCCAAAGGCTGTTCCTGGGAGTTTTTTTTCCAGCCAGAAGGTAACCAGGACATTGCGGGCAAAGTTGGAGCTAATAAAGGGACTCCTACTGATTATCTGAATGTGTTGCCTTTGTGTCATACCACAGGTCATCACAAAATACATTTTGGAGATCCCACCACAGATCTTTATAACATCAACTATTTTTTTCATGGTAGAAATATTGGACCAATGTTTATTAAATCTGGATTTCTTCATTAAGGAGACTTAAAAGATTCAGATTTTTTCAGGACTTGTAGAGGTGTTTTTTTTTTTTCCTTCTTCAGAGTTTCTTAGATGACTTCGCCTAGTGAATCTTACTGTTGCAAGAATTTCTCCTTAGAACTGAAATGTTGTCTTTGATTTTTCTTATTTACATATTCTTGCACGCTTTCCTCCTAATAATCCCTGTATATTTGGAGGTGTTTGTTAATTGGAAAGGTTTCTTATAATATGAATTTTATTCACCTAATAGCTGACTGGCAATGCTAAATTTGATGAGTTGCTTTAAAATGCCAGCCGAATCAAATTCTCCCCCGTTCATAATGGAAAGAAATTAGATTTTCTTTTCCATGCTTTCTTGCTGGTGTCTCACTTCTTCCCCCGTGTAATCTTCAGGGCAGTGGCTTTTAAATGTCTGATCATTAAAATTCAAGTCATGGTTCAGCTTTACACCTGAAAGGTTTATTTTTAAAAAAAAAAGGAAGGAAAGAAAAAAACAATTAAGGAGAAATTGATAGTCCTTCATCACACTTCCAATTAAGAGAGGGTGAAAGTTTTGTGGATCTCTGCTCTCCACCTCAAACATCCAGAAACTATTTTTTAATTAAAAAAAAATATTGTTGACATTTTCAAATATTACCAGAAAAACACCTTGTTCTTTTTTTTTTTTAAAGTTTATCATGAGAACATGGACAATCAGGGACAAAAGGTAAAGTTCAAACATTGAAAGCATTTTTGTTTTAATTGCTTGAAAAGAAAAGAGGAAACGAGTCCCAAATTTATTTATTTTTATTTTATTTTATTTGGTTTGTCAATTGCTTACATGATAATAGGTATAAGTAAAAACATAGTTATGAATACATGGATACATATAAGAAAAATAAAAGAAACAATAGAACAGGGATGGTAGGCATGTTGGTGCGCTTATGCACGCCCCTACAAACCTCTTAGAAAAGGGGTGAGGTCAGTAGTAGACTGTCTAAGGTTAAAGTTTTTGAGGTTTGGGGAAAAAACCACAGTCAGGTAGAGTATTCCAGACATTGACCCCTCTATTGCTGAAGTTGTATTTCCTGCAATCAAGTTTGGTGCAGTTAACGTTGAGTTTGTATGTATTGTGTGCTCTTGTGTTGTTATGGTTGCAGCTGAAGTATTCATTGACAGGTAAGTCATTGCAATGTATGATTTTATATACTATACTTAGATCAGACTGAAGGTGGCATAGTTCTAGATTTTCTAGGTCTAGAATTTCGAGTCTAGTGGCATAAGGTATTCTGCAACAAGTAGAGGAGTGGAGAACTCTTCTTGTGAAATATTTCTGGACTTTCTCAACCGTGTTAATATCAGATACCTAATGTGGGTTCCAGACTGATGAGCTGTATTCGAGTATTGGTCTAACAAATGTTTTGTATGCTCTAGTTAGTAGTGTAATATTACCAGAGAAAAAGCTATGTAAGATTAGGTTAACAACTCTTAACGCCTTTTTGGCTATGTAGTTACAGTGGGCTCTAGCACTTAGATCATTATCAAATCTTTTTGCTAACTTCTAAACTATGTTAAGTATTTTTTTAACCTCTGAGGAAGATTTTTAGCTGGACAGAATGAAGTGTGTAAGTCCATCCTTACATAACTCGCTATTCCCATCATTGCTAGTGTGTCTCTGGGAAGACTCCATTTGCTTATTTATATTCCATCTTTATTATTTCTACAATTAACTCAAGAGCATATCCAATGTACCATGCTCCTCCTATTTTCCTCACAAGAACAACCTTGTGAGATTGGGGAGGACCAACATGATCGCCAATGTCTGATGATGGATATGGCCTAAGAAGAAGAAGAAGAACTCACCGTCTCCTGATGATGGGCCTAAAGACAGGGATACCAGTTCAGGCGAACCGGATGTTAATTTTACATCTGGTTTGCCGAACTGGTAGTTACAATGATTGGCTGCCCACCCCCCTCTCTCCACCCCTCTCAGGAGTCTCCACGTTGAGGGACCATCTCCTAAAATAAAGCCAGGTCATGGCACACACTTCAAAGTAAATCAGGAAGCCTGTAATTGTGGAGTCTGTCTGGCAAGAACAAAGAATGCTTATCTACAGAAGATAAGCATGTGTAAATCTTGTAACAATCCTGGCTAATTGGAAAGCTGATAAAAGTAACACAAATTAGCCAACTTGCAGACCTCAGCTAGCAGTTAGGTCTGCAGCAAATCAAATGTGTATTAGATAACTCCTAGGACATTCATTAGCCAAGACTTGGGGATAGGGACAGCTAGAGACCAATAGAACAAATTGTAGAGTTATTACTAAAATGTTTATTAGATGATATTTCTTATTATCTCACTTTGTCCCACCTTCTCCTGTAGTGAAAATGTATAAAACTTATTCAATCCTTTGTTCTTGGCTCTTAGCATTTTGACCAGGAGCCCCTTTTCCTAGGAGTACTCCAATAAAAAGCAATTAAAAACCCTGCACTTCATGTCTGGTGTCTATCATTGGCTTTGGCGCCAGGCTCAGACCCGAATTGGGGACAACAATGTGGCCCGTTTTGGATCCCAGGTAAGTGCAGGCCCAGGCAGAGTCTCAGGGAAGGTGAAAAATGGGCCTCTCTGAAGTTTCAGAGACTCCAGAGCCCGGGGAGGGCGAAAATGCCCCTCCCCGCTGTGGTGCAGGAGGCTGACTAGGCCACACCCACCAGGCCATACCCATCCAGCAACCGGGCAGAGAATTCTTTGCTAATTTTTTTAAAGCCCACCCCTGCCTAAAATATGGGGTTTCATGCCTGAGGTGGGACTAGAACTCATTGTCTTCTGGTAAATGGCCCAAAGTCACCCAATGGGCTTTCATACTTAAAGTGGGACTAGAATTCACCATCTCCTGGTGATTGGCGCAAAGTCACCTAGCCCACATTCATGCCCCACAGTCACCTGCTTTAACCACTTTCTTAAAAGGATGGCAATTTGAATCAAGGACATCGTTGACATATGATTACAATTTTCTCATCACACTTCACTGCTGATAACATTTATGGGAGCGACGGAATATTATTTTTAATGTCAAAAACAGAAAACATTTCATCCCTGGTGAACATTATTATCTGCTTTGCTCTTTTCTGATTTAGCTTAGAAAATAGCCCTTTTGACCATATGTCCACATACTTTCCTTCTTACCAATTCAAGAATTCATCCCTTCCTTTTTTTTAACCTCAAAATAAATGAGATTTGTTTAAAACTCTTGGATTATAAATGTGAAGATTTATCTTCTTAAGGAACATTGTACATTTTGAGAAAGTGGTTATCACTCTATTATCACTTTTTTTTTTCCTTTTGAGATGATGTTAGTATCAGAAGCTAGAAAGATCTATCAGACAAATCACAGTTATAACAGCAATTGGCTACCATCCATTAAACACTTCCAAATAATTGTATCAAGTTATACATCTGGTTTAAAAAGATTGCACACTGCACTGCGTTCCTTCATCAAAACCCCACTCTAAGAATGTAAGGAATGTCTATGTGTTGGTGGAAGGGTTTGGCCAAGTCCATATGTTGGTAGACTGTCCCATCATATCTGGCATTGCCTTATTGATTAAGGTCTGATAACAGAATAACAGTTGGAAGGGACCTTCGAAATCTTCTAATCCAATCCCTGAACTCAAGTAGGAAGCCCTATACGATCCTGGACTGTCAAGTCTCTTCTTAAAAACCTCCAGTGATGGAGCACCCACAATTTCTGGAGGCAAGCTGTTCCACTGGTTGATTATTCCAGAGATTCCTCTTTAGTACTAGATTGGTTCTCTACTCAATTAGTTGGTTGATTGTCTCCTTGATTAGATCAATGATAAGGAATCCAAGAAAATCTGGAGGGCCACAAACATCTCTCTGTTTAAGGACATGATTTTTCAAAGCCAGGAAAATTGTGTCCACAAACATGGAAGGATCCAGAGCTTGATATTTTCTAGGTTCTCGGATTCCCTTCCTTTACAATGAGTTTGTGTAAGCTTTTTTTTTTTTTTAATGTACTTGGGAAGTGGAACTTCTGCAAAATAGCAGAAAATCATTTTTTAAAAGCTTTCCTCTGCTGAATGGTTCAAAAGATGAATTTACTTGAAGGTCCTTTAACAGCACACAATGAAGCGATGCTACCTCTTTCAAGCGTTGGACATCTTTTCTCTCTTTAGAATATTTTTATAGATCGTCCCCTCCTGATAGTTGTGTTTACCGCCCCATCCAAGGGATGAGACCCAAAAAAAATAACAGATGACAGCAAGGAGTTATTTATCGAATCAATAACACAACGAATGGCCAGAGTGTTCTGTGCAGGGTGCAAGAGAATAGACTGAAACATATCTCAGTTTGCAATCAATTCCTGACAAGTTTCCCAGGTTGAGGCATTATAGCCAAAAATAAAGAAATAAATAAAGGAAAAATGAGCAGAGACATCTGAGAGTTGACTATTTCTCACTTCTCCTGGAAGGAACTTGAAGGGAGAGACAGATTCCTGGCATGAAGATGACCAGCTGATCATCTCCATTGGGTTGGTTTTGACTTCCCATGCTGGACGTGAAGCTGTTAATTGCTAGCCAGAATCAACTTTTTATGGAGTTCAGGTGTTTGGTTCTGTTGTGGCCTACCGGCAGCTGATGAAGCTGTCAGCAGAGTAGGACAGTAATGAGGAGGCTGTGGAGGAACCTGGGCCAGTCTTGAAGGCTGAGGAAGGCTTAGATGAGGGCTCTGCATCAGAGGCAGGGATGGGGCCAGGGCAGGCTGGCAGTCATCAGCTGCCTTCAGATTCAGACAACAGTGAGGCGGGGGAGCTTCTGGAACTGGTTCCCAGCCTGTGTATACACAGGGCTACCAGAAGACAAGAACAATTGAGAAAGCAGGGTCGACTCAGGAGTTAGGCCACACCTCGGAGATGATTGTCCCCTCCCATAGGACATAAAAGAGGAGAGAACGGGACGTGAGCTTTTGCAGGAAGCAATTAGTTTGTCTGGTCGATTCAAGCTTTGAAAAATCCTGTTTGGCCTTGCTCTGCATTTGGCAATTAGTTCTTTGGCTGCTTTCCAAGTGTGATAAGGTTCGGTGTGTATAAACATTCCTTTGAAAGACTGTTTGTTGAAGCCTTGCAGGCTGAGAATGAATGTAATTCACAGCTTTGGAAATAAAGAAGATTTTGCCAGAATTAAGATTGTGTTTTATGCTTTCTAGGGAAGCCTAGGTCAGAACAGTTGTATATTGAGCCGCTAAACCGCTATTCGTCAGATAAGAAAAACAGAAAAAAACAATTCTACTGGTAAGAGAGAGCTATCTTTGCTTTACTGGTAGAACTTGATGGATGACAACTTTCATTAAATGGATGGATAGTAATAGGTGTCATCTTTCCCCCATCTATTCAATCTTGGTGATACTGTTGCTTGCCTTTGATGGAAAATACCAGAGTTATGGTCTGGTTAGCCTAATTAGCCATCCTTAATTAGGTCTCCCTTCAACTAAGGGAACTGAAATATCTATCTCTCCCATTTTTGAACGGACTTACAGATGGCATTGCAATGACTGATGATTGAACTCAAGGAAGATAATATGTGGAAGCTTCTAGGTGGACATACTTCATGGTTTCTGAGATATCCCGCCAGAGGTGAGGTTCATAAACTCATGCAAAAACCTTGTTCTCATGGAGGAAAGAAGTAATATACAAATAGAAAACAATGCAAAACAAAATATGCTGCTGGTAGCCATCAGATGTTGTGAACGCTCCAACACCGAAGGTTTTTCAGAAGAGATTGAGCAAACACCTAACTGAAGTGGTGTAGGGTTTCCTGCTTGACCATGGTTGGACTAGAAGACCTCCAAGGTTCCTTTCCAACTCTGTTATTCTTTCATCATTAGGAGGGATGGAGGAGAAATGAGACTGGGTGCTCCCAGAGTTGCTCCCAGAGTTGGGACCCCTGGCAAACATCAAGAGTTAAACTGAGTTTGAGCATTGCTATTTGAATGGAAGCTAGGACATTGCCTGGAAGATTATCCCTTCCTCTGACTTCTGCCCAAATAAATCCTGCACCGTATCCATCCTCAGTTGTTAAGAGCACGTTTTTCCCTCTTTTAAGGCTGCCAAAGGCCCTCTTTGAATGGGTCATCTGCTGTGTAACTGTCATCCACAGGAAGGGAATGCAGCCTAAGCCAGCATTCTTTGGCATTTGACATTTTAATTTCATTTTTTTCAAAAACGGCCTTGGCAGGTGAGAACGGAGCAGAGGGAAGCATGGCTAGAAGAGGAGAGGAAACAGTTCCTCTCTCAATGCTAGAGTGTTTTGTGTGGTCCATCCGTTGTTTGGTTGCTGGGAGTGGGGAGTATGATGGTGCAGATTTGGCCAATGGCTCTAACATCAAAATGAAGCGGTTTGATTGCTACAGAAATAAGGCAGATGCCAGGAACTCGAATGTCAATGCTGCACACAATTTGGGAAAGATCTTAAAAGGCCAAACCAGTGCTTACATAATGCAAAAAAGCAGCAGCAGCAACAACAATAATAATAACAACAACTTTGCCTTTCTGCAACTTGGAAGATGAGAGGATTAAGAGACTGAAGAATAAAACATACAAAGAAAGGTTGCAGGAATTGGGTGTGTCTTGCCTAACGAAGAGAAGGTTTAGCAACATGACAACACTCTTCCAATATTTGAGGGGCTCCTACAAAGGTGAGGGACCCAAACTATTTTTCAAAGCACCAGAAGGGAAGTCAAGAAGCAATGGATGGAAACTAATTGTCATGCCCCCGGTGGAGACTGACTCTTAGGGAGCGGAGGAACAGCCGACAGGAAGTGGAAGTGTGGCTCCAGAGGTTGTGGAGGAGGCTGGGGAAGGGCAGAGGTAGGCTGAGCAGTCAGGGGAGGACCCAATCCCATCACCTATCCATGCTAGGGCACCCAGGGAGGAGAGGATAAGGGAGAGACTTGGTCTCCTTAGGAGGAGAGGGCTTTGATTCTCTTCATGGGCTGCAGCTGTGACAACTGAATAAGAGTTTGGACCTGCATACTGACGAACGCTGGAAACAAATCGTGTTTTATTTTGGTCTGAAGTTATCCTGGTTGGCATCCTTCCAACCGACTGGGCCTTGTTATCTCCTTGAATTTGGTAAACGCTTCTCCTGTTCCGTTGTGGAAATTTCATCACTGTAGTTTGTTTGGGTTTTTTATTTCACCTCTATCTGCTCATTAAGTTCGGACTGCATTGCTTTCTTTTGAAGACTATTTTTGAGTACGTTTTATCTCCAGCTGAGTATTATTGAACAGTGGGGCCAAGTTGGAGGCATTAAAGGACATTTATTTATGTTTTGGATTTTGTTATGTTTGTGTTACACTCCGGGTCATCACACTAATCAAGGAGAGAAGCCACCTGGGACTAAAGTGAAACTTCCTGACATTTAAGACAATTAATCAGTAGAATGGCTTGCCTCCAGAACTTGTGGGTTCTCCATTACTGGAGGCTTTTAAAAAGATACTGAACAGCCATATGTCAGAAATGATCTAGGGTTTCCTGCTTGAACAGGGAGTTGGACTAGAAGACCTCCAAGGTCCCTTCCAACTCTGTTATTCTGTTAACTTCAGAGAGCTAGTGCAGACATTGTTGAGATGAAGGGACAAGCTGCAGGTAACATCATACCATGTGCTGCAATTGGTGTCTTGCGTTTGGACCTAAAATGCAATCAGAAGCTGAAATGCACAGCTATATACATGTCCCCAGAAATAATGTAGGACCATACGACAGATCACTTGCAGTACATCAAAATACCTGGGCAGGTAGAACACTTTCAAACCATTCCTGCTTACGGTGAAAAGATTTCTAGCATGGATTTCTATTAAAGTGGATTTTGGAGACCCTTCAGAATGGGTATTTGTCAGAACACAGAAGGTTGAATAATTGAACAGAATGGATTAATGTCTACTGTCTGTAAAGAGGACAGGGAAGGGCAAGGACTTCAAAATATATATGTATGCATATTTCTGATTTGTGTATTGATATTTTTAAAGAGCCGGTTATAACAGAAATTCGCAGTTGGTTTGCAAAACTACATTGGCTAAATGTTCTAAAGTAGGTCATTGGAAAAATGTAGATAAAACAAAAGCCCTTTGGAGAAATGCATGTTAAAACATTGTGTTGTAAGTTAACTTGTGCACAAAATCTCCATAGTTCAGAAGAGGTTGCAAACGACAAGCCAATCCACGTGTGTTTTGTTTTTTTTTAAATAAAGCATTTTAAAAATCCATTTTAAATTGGAAAGAATGCAGAATCTTGGTAACCTGGAGATAGAAAGGGCAAGATTTATACAGATTTATGCAATCCTTTTTCCTAGAAGAGGAGTGAGGGAAGAGGGAGATAAGAGGAGGGAAATTATGGGCAGTAGCAGTGTACTCTAACAACACAGAAAACTCCCTTTTTGTATGAGGATTATAATTTGGGTGTCCTTGATGTTCTCTGAGTTTGTTTGTTTTCTTGCAGACATTTCATTACCCAACTGGGTACCATCATCAGTGCTAAAAGGGAGTGGGGTTTGCTTTCTGTTTATATACGAGTCCCTTCTAGCAATGATAATGTTACCCAGTTGGATAATGAAACAGAAAGCACCAAGGACCCCACAATTCAACCCTGAGCTGCAAATATTCTCTTCTGTTGATTATAATGTTGTACACATGTACAAATGTTTGCATTGTGATAACATGACACTGCTTTTGTTACTTTGACAGAGGGTTTGGTTCCAGGGACACCTGTATTGCTCCATTATCTTTTTCAACAATACATACACAACCAGTTATCTAAAGGTCTAATGTCTGTCATTTATACAGTGTGATAAACCTGGTTTGTTTTAACCCTCTTTTGGGAGGGGTAATCATGTATCATCCTGAGAAAATGCAATCCATCGGTCCTTCGGCTGACATCAAACATGATATCTGCCTTTGCCCATCTGAGATTCTTTTTAAAATATATTTAAAGCTACACTGTGCCCATATTCCATTGATACAGGGTTAAAACCAGTTAGAATATTTAATTCAGTAACTGAGTTATATAACACCGCAACTTTAATTACACTCCAGAGATTGTGTGATCCCTACAAACCTTTGATACGTGTTGCCTCAGAAAGAGTAGCAAATATTTTTACTGTACTATAAATTTTAATGTGCCAGAAGTCATACATTATTAAATAGATGACAGGAGTGTTACCCACAAAATGAAACTTGAAATCAAATCAATGTTTGTTCGGTGTTGGGGGCATCCTTGCCTTCCACTTTTTGGTTCATGGTTAGCCTAAAGGATGGAAAAGGGCTGTTTCTGTCCCACTGCAGAGAAAAACCACAATGGTTTTTTTTTGCCCCAAAATGCAAAGCATGGCATCGTATAGCGACCCGAAACAAGTATTTTTTGGTGTGACAGGAACAGTTGTGCTAATTCTAAGCTTTGAAGCTCCCTTCTGAGTTCAGCTATAATTTTCTCTTATCATGAAACATTTATTAGATGAAAGAGTTTGGTGGGGGAGAGGAGATGTGGAAATGCCTGGTGTTCAAAAGGCAAACAACAATGCAAACTGTCTCAATGTATCACATTAGATTCTGGGAAATTAAAACAGTGAATCAGCTGTTAAACACAGTAAATCGGAGGGTAGAAAGAAAAACATTAAAATGCCTTGGAAATTGGGATGTTGACTTCATTAGACTGGGGTGTAAATTGGGTATACTAAAAATACATGATGGATATCTGAGTATTTCTCATTTGATGGAGGCAGAATTAAATCAGGTTCAATCCTGCCTTCACTCTATGTCACCTGAAGGCAGGAGAAGAAAGAGGGAAACTCATCAAGGAGAGAAGCAACCTAGAACTATGATGAAATTTCCTGACAATTGGAACAATTAATCAGTGGATCAACTTGCCTTCAGATGTGAATGCTCCAACACTGGAGGCTTTTAAGAAGAGACTGGATACCCATATGTCTGAAATGGTATAGGGTTTCCTGCTTGAGCAAGGAGTTGGACTAGAAGGTCCCTTCCAACTCTGAAATTCTGTTAAAATAAATTTTAAAATGGATAAGACCGGCGAAGGACATATTTTATTTTGCAAAATAAAATGCTTTAGAACGAACTAAGTAATCTGAAGGCAACAAATCTTTGCTTGATTAAAACAAAACTATGTTTAACTCAACTTATGACATGGTGTAAAACCTGACCCCAGGTCTACCAATATCCATGGGAGATCTGCATTATGAATGCACCAGCCAAGAAAGCCACTCATAAGGTCAAACCATAGGCAGCAATTAAGCAATAGAAATAGTCTATGGAGATTCTCAGCCACCCAGGTCATCGTTGTCCCAAAGGTGGCAACTGGACTTTGTTTTTCCTTGAAAACATTTTGCTTCTCATTTAAGAAGCTTCTTCCATTCTGAACTAGATATATTGTATTTATTTATTTTTTCTTTGAAAACATTTTGCTTCTCATCCAAGAAGCTTTTTCAGTTTTAACAGAAGAAGCTTCTTGAATGAGAAGTGAAACTTTTTCAGAGAAATGACTATGGAGATTCTCAGTCATCCAGGTTGTCCCAAGGGCGCTTTTTCAAAAGGAAAACTTTGTTTTTCCTTGAAGACATTTCGCTTCTCATCCAAGAAGTTTCTTCTTGGATGAGAAGCGAAATATGTTAAGGAAACACAAAGGTCCAGTTGCCCTTTAGAAAAGCACCTTTGGGACAATAGAAATAGTCATTTCCCAAGTGCAGAAGAAAGATTTTTCTTGTGCATAAACAATAGATAAAGCCATCTAAGTCACACTGGGGCTGGCCATGAACCATGTTCACAGCTCTATTGGTAGTCAATGTACAACGTCTCCCTCCTCCCTTGTATTTTGGAGACATAATAAACTTTGGAATTGCTTCTGTGCCTATTGAGACAAGCTTACTTTATATTCATTTGTTTTACATTATCTACCAAGGCATGTCATTCATAAATTTCTCCCCAAAAGCAAAATCCATAAAAAGAAATCTCAGTATTCAATAGATGAATGTGCCCCCTGATTGACATTATCATAATTCATTTTCCCCTTATGTGTTGGCAGTAAAACAGAAAGCGTAAACAGAAGTGCTAAAAGTTGCCCCAAATTAGGGGAAACATAGTGACGTCACTAGATAATGTTCATTTTGATGTCAGTTATAATGGAAATGGGGGGCAGGGGGGAAATGGGTTGGATTCAGAAAAGATTGCTCACATTTTTCTAAGTGTCATCCAACAAAACATACCTCAGTTAGATTACATCCCAAGATAGACAGTTACATTTTGAAAAACCACCTTCCCACTTACCAGACTCTCTCTTAGACCTTCTCAAAGAAGGAACAAGATCAACAGGCAAGAATTGAGAGCAGTACGTCCAGGTTGTAGCAACTAACAGTGAGTCCATTTCTTCCCTGGAGTCAACATATCTAGACCAACTAGATGGTCACTCAGTCCTGGAGAACATCAAGATTTCAGAAGATGGTAAAAAGCCCAGATTGTTCCAGTGGCGAAAAAGAGCTGAAGGACAGAAACACTGAAGAGTAACATCAAAGAATATGATGCCTGGACACCATCAAAACTGATAGCAGCCTGAGTATAGAAAAACTCAAAGAAGTAGTGTAGGATTGGAAGATGTGGAGAGACCTGGCCCATAGAACTGTCAAACACAGACAGACTAACTTTAGAAATCAAAGATAAGGGTGAGACTGAGTATTATGAAGTCTGGAGTAAAATGTATCAATGGCTGGAGTCAAGGAAAAAGAAAGAAAGAGTTGACACTTTATAGGAATGAAAGCTAAAGTTTTGTAACCTAGAGAGAATGGAATATAATGGACAAATATGATATGAATGCATGAGAATAAAAGATGGTTGTAAATATGTATATAATTGTAGATAAGTGTAGATAAATGTAAATAGAAATAATATGCAACTAGCACTATACTAATGACTTAAGGGAAAAAGGAAAATTAACTGTTATATGTAATTCTATACTACAGCTTGTATGGCCAAAATGATGGCCAAGAAAGTTGCACTGTGTTCAACTGTTTTTAAGGTTTATTCAATAAAAAATAATTTTTAAAAGAAGAACCATCAAACACAGTTCATGATTGAATGGATATCATCATCATTATCATCATGCTGATGTTTGATCAACATGAGTCCATCACTCCACCAGCAATTCCCTCTTAGTCTTCAAATAATCATCCATTGTGCATAGCAACCATCAATACAAAAAAGGTCCATATATATAGGTTGCTATTATATATATGTGGAGAGACCTGGCCCATAGAACTGTCAAACACAGGCAGACTAACTTTAGAAATCAAAGATAAGGGTGAGACAGAGTATTATGAAGGATAGGAACAACTTGCCCTCGGAAGTTGTGGAAGCTTCGTCACTGGGGGCTTTCAAGAAGAGATTGGACTGCCATTGGTCAGAAATGGTGTAGGGTCTCCCGCTTGGGTTGTGGGTTGGACTAGATGACTTACAAGGTCCCTTCCAACTCTGATTATCTGTTATTTGTTATCTGTTATATAATTGATTGTTCAACCCAAGAAGGCATCTCCTATGCATACTGCAATTCAATCCTAATTTCAAGACCTTGGGAAAAACAAGAATGTGTGATGTAAGAGGAGAATAAAATATCAGGGGTAAAATGGATGTGGCACTTATTTTTGTCTCTGTCCCAGAAAATAGACCCAACAGATAACAGAATATAATCCCAACAGATAAACAGATTAAGTATCAGAAGTCAAGACAAGAATGCAATGAATGGAAGCTAATCAAGGAGACAAGCAATCTAGAACTGAGGAGATTTTTCCTAACAGGGAGAACAATCAACAATCAACAGTAGAATGGCTTAACTTTGGTACATTTAGCAGAAAGCTCACATTTTTATTAAATGCTAAGCCATAAGGTAATTTGTATGTTTTTGAATGTTCATAAGGTGCAAACCCAGCCATTGCAGCCTATCAGTCATAATGCACGATTTGGTTAATCTTGTGAAACAAATCAATTCTGATTTATGTAATAACACATGGTTAATCCCAATTAATAGCTTTATGTATGAAACCAGGCATAGACTTAGGAGTGTATTTGTAAAACCATTTAGTGTTACTTGTTTTTGAAAGAAAGTTTGAAATCTTTGCACCTCACCAATAATTGATGTTTATTTGCTCGCTGTAGCAATTTCTTCCAAATAAATATTCATTACATATACTAGCCCGCCCTGAAAAAGTTTTTTTATTATTGTTATTATTGACTATTATAATTTATTATTATAATTGATTATAATATTATAATATATAATATTATAATAATAATTGATTATAATAATAATCGATTATTATTGTTATTATTGACAACATTAATAAAAGTCTATTTAGAAACAAATGAAAATCTCACAAAGGCAGAATGAAGTTCAACAACCCAAAAAATCCAAAAAACAAAAACCAACCCTAAATAAGAAATATGGAAGGACAAGAAGAAAATAAAACAACCAGGTTTTATTCAAGGGTGATAATGAACATGTAGGATTAACGCCGTCTAATCCATGTAACTATCGATTTGACTGTAACGGGTACAACGTTTTGCAATTAACAATGCCGTACATTAACTCTTCCACTTTGCATTTGTGCTTTTCACAACTTGCAAAAGGAAACTTGTTTTATTTTATTTATTTTCTTTGCTGTAGAACTTCCGGCGGGTAAAAAGAAAGACAGTAGATGGCGCCCCAAAGCATTCAAATCCCCTATTTTCTACTTAGATGTCTGATATTTTTTACAAGCAGCCTCCTAATACAGTAGGTTCCCTTCGATTCAACCTTGATTTTCAGGGCTGCTGGTATCTGACCAACAGACTCAGAATGATAGAAGGATGTCCAGGGTCATGAGAATGCCTGTCTGTCTAAATTTGGAGGGATCCTTAGGAAATTCAATAAGCACGATTGTATGTGGTTTGCCATGCCATGCAGATGAATGGATTCTGAAAGCATTTGCCTACATCCTTGGGTAGGAATGGTAGGATCATTTGTTATTAATCCTCTCTAGCCCTTGACATCCATTGGGTTCTCTTTATTTACTTATTTTATTTTATTTGTCAATTGCTTACAAGATAATAGGTATAAGTGAAAAAAACATAGTTATGAATACGTGGATACACATAAGAATATATATATATGCTGTATATATATATGCTGTATATATATATATACTGTATATATGTATATATGTGTATATATATGTGTGTGTGTGTGTGTATGTGTGTGTGTATATATATATTATATATATATATATATATATATATATATATATATATATATATATATATATATATATATATATAAAAGAAACAATAGGACAGGGATGGTAGGCACATTGGTGCGCTTATGCACACCCCCTACAGACCTCTTAGGAAAGGGGTGAGGTCAATAGTAGACAGTCTAAGGTTAAAGGTTTTGGGGTTTGGGGAAGAAACCATAGAGTCATGTAAGGTATTCCAGACATTGACCACTCTGTTGTTGAAGTCGTATTTTCTGCAATCAAGTTTGGTGCGATTAACCTTGAGTTTGTATCTATTGTGTGTTCTTGTGTTGTTATGGTTGAAGCTGAAGTATTCATTGACAGCTAGGACATTGCAATGTATGATTTTATATACTATACTTAGATCGGATCGAAGGTGGCGTAGTTCTAGGTTTTCTAGGTCTAGAATTTCGAGTCTGGTGGCATAAGGTATTCTGCAACGAGTAGAGGAGGGGAGAACTCTTCTTGTGAATGAAAGAAAGAACTCTTGTTTCTTTCAGCTAGTGACGGGTTATTTCTGGAAGGCTTTCTGCAGACAGCCATGATAGCTAAGGGCAAAGGCTGGTTGCTTTGCACTCGAAAAGGGGAGATTTATTTTAGGTCAGGTTGAGAGAGAGGGAGGTTCTGTATAATGAAGTGAGTCACACCGCTGAAGTTCAGTGACAGCCAGGGGAGCCACCGGGAGAAGATTCCTGCAGAAGATCCAGTTGAGCAACATCAAAGGCCTGCAGGTGACCTTCGGGTGGATGCAAATCATTTTGAGTGGCGGTAAATAGTAGATATCAATTATGGATATTAGTAGAGGGCAGAAGATGCAAAACAGAAATGCAACATGGGAAAAAATGAAAAAAATCTGTTCTCTTGCCAGTGCGAAATTTGAATAATCATAATCGTAGGTAATAGTTTAAAAGCACTGGTGTTGCTGGAAATTCACAGAAAGAGAGAGGGAGGGAGGGAGAGAGGGAGGGAGGGAGAAGGAGAAAGAATGGAGAGGAAGAAGAGGGGGAGAGGGAGAGGAAAAGAGAGAGGGAGGGAGAGAAGGGAGGGAGAAGGAGAAAGAGAGATGAGGAGGGAGGGAGGGAGGAGAGGGAGAGGAAAGGGAAGGGAGAGGGAGAGGAAGGCGAAGGGAAAGAGGGAAAGAGAGAGGGAGAGAGGAGAGGGAAAGGAGAAAGAGAAAAGGGGTGGGAGGGTGGAAAGGGAGAGGAAGGGGAAGGGAAAGTGAGAGGAAAGAGAGGGGAAAGAGGGAAAGGGAGAGAGGAAAGAGAGGAGAGGGAGAAGGAGAAAGAGAGGGAAAGGGAGCGAGGATCAGGAGAAAGGGGGACGAGAGAGGAGAGAGAGGGAGGGAGAAAGAGATGGAATGAGTCCGTATCTACCCAAGTAGAGATGGAGGAAAAAAATTATTTAGAACATTTTATTTTAATACAAACATTCACAGTCTGTCCCTTCTCCCTCTCTCCATGACACAGAACAAACTCGCGTTTTTCATAATATGACAACACAGTTTGCAGCTCGAAAAATTCATACCAAAATAGGGTTTGCTGGTGAAAATACAGACAAAAATACCATACATTAAGGAAAATGCTTGAGAAATCGCTTATGTTGTTGAAAGTCGATGCCAAGAGAGAGAGAAGAGAGAAAGAGAGAGAGAGAGAGAGAACCACATTAATATGTGCATTAATTTTCATGCAGGCATCCTTCTGTTCCCCCCAGAACATAAAAATATGCTGAATCAAACTGGCAGAATTATTTCATAAATGCCTGTGGTCCCTGAGGGTAAGATCTTCTATGACAGGGTAAAGTTTTGGGGTTCTCCATCGCAGGAGGTTTTTAAGAAAAATCTGAATAGCAAATTCTCAAGGATGGTTTCCCTCCAGTGCCACAAAACCAGATTAGAAGATCCACTGGGTTGCTCCCAAATCCATAAATCTGCGATTCTTCAACCCTAAATGGAGCTATAATAAAATCAAAGGTAGGTTTGTGAGAACAGATCCACTCATTCTTATGCGCTCCCTGTTTTTATTAAATTATGTATGCAGAGTGCAATAAGTGATTTAGTGCAAAACTTATTGGGCTGGGTTTTGTTTTTTTATAGCTAAGTGTCCTGAACATATAAGGTTTGCACATTAAAAAAAAAAAACAACAACAACCAGCAGCATTGGTTGGAATAAACAATCAATGCTCACCTTTTCTTGACAAGAAATTCTACAATACTTCTGCCTGGCTATTATCCGGCGTATGAACCTAATTGCCCCAGCACAAAACAAGTGCCAGAGGAACAGAAAAAGGCATACCTGTTTGCTGTCACCCAGTTTGCTCTAAATTGGCTTAGTTACAGGAGCGAACACCTTGGCTCCCTGCCAACACGATAAACACGTTGGCATTTGAATGGTTGCTGACCTAGAACGGCCACGCAATTGTAAGGTTGAACTGGAAGTTCACGACGAGCAAATGGTTGTTATAGAATGGCGGGCGAAAAGTAGTGAAAAAGCCAGCTTGGGGTATGCCTGCACCCATCACTCTGTTTTTTTCTGCACTCAGGTTGGGCGACTCACACATACAGGGAAAAAAGCTGAAACACATCGTTCAGATGTATCAGGAGAAAAAGATTTAGTTCACAACATTTAGAAATAAGCCTACTCACAGGAAAGTCATCTGCTGAGATAGATGAAGGTGGAAACCCAGGAGAAGGTGAGTTTTAGTCTTACTTTAGGCATGATCACCAGGAGATGGTAAGTTCTGGTACTGCCTTAGGCATGAAAGCTAGTTGAATGACTTTGGCCCAATCACCAGGAGATGGTGACTTTTAGTCCTGCCTTAAGCATGAAAACCAGTTTGTTGACTTTGGGGCAATAACCAGGAGACGGTGAGTTCTAGTCCTACCTTGGACATGAGGCTGGGTGACTTTGGGGCAACCTCACAGGGTTGTTGTTGAAGAGAAAATAAAGGAAAGAATATTATGTGTGCTTGCTGCCTTGAGTTATTTATAAAAATAAATAAAGATGGGATAAAATAAATACATAGTTGTAAAGCCATAAGGAAAGAAGAGGAGGAGGAGGAGGAGGAGGAGGAGGAGGAGGAAAAATATTAATTGCATCAGGGAGAGAATTTTCTACCTGGACCCTCAACTATTTCCTTCTTTTTTCTTCATTATAGGCATTGAGAGCCTCACCAGATGATTTATGAAGAGTGTTGTATACAGTTCTTGGATTATGTTCCTAGCAACTTGTGTCAGGTTTTCTCTGAGGATGGAGCTGGCAAAGAAGAGACAGACCCCTACACAGTTAATTTACTGGATCCATAGATGATATAGTGTTGTCCTTTCCAGAGTCTCGTGCCCTCTGTTATTACATTACTTTCCATTCTATTTGATACCCTAAGGAGAAACGGCCTCGGCTCCTAAAAGTATTGCAAAACCAAAAATCTCTTTTTTCTTCCCTACATCAGTGTCATGTATCCAGCTTTGTTATTTCGGCCATCAAGTCTCTGTAAATGTCAGGATCATAAATAACAATGATATTTGAGCTTTGGGAACTTGTGTGTATGTATGTGTACACACACACACACACACACTCATACCTACAAATAAACTAACTCACAAAGCTCAAATATCATCATTATTGATGATCATGTTTAATAATGAGGTTTAATATATATTATATATTGTACTGTATAAAATATATTTATCATGAAATGTATACATTGCATACAATATACATGTGTATGTGTGTACATATGTATGTATTATATAGATTAAAATAATGAAGATAGATAAAATGATGGAGAGAGAGAAAGATAGATAGATAGATAGATAAATAGATAGATAGATAGATAGATAGATAGATAGATAGATAGATAGATAGATAGGTAGGTAGGTAGGTAGGTAGGTAGGTAGATAGATAGATAGATAGATAGATAGATAGATAGATAGATAGATAGATAGATAGATAGATAGGTAGGTAGGTAGGTAGGTAGGTAGGTAGGTAGGTAGGTAGGTAGGTAGGTAGATAGATAGATAGATAGATAGATAGATAGGTAGGTAGGTAGATAGGTAGGTAGGTAGGTAGGTAGGTAGGTAGGTAGGTAGGTAGGTAGGTAGGTAGGTAGATAGGTAGATAGATAGATAGATAGATAGATAGATAGATAGATAGATGGATAGATAGATATAGATATAAATGGATACATACATACATACACACATACATAGAAAGATATTCATTTCCCGCCCCCCTCTTCATTTGCCTATTCATTTTTGTATCTCAGAGTATAAAATCCATTTCAGCCCCCTAGCCTCAGTTCCCAAGCACAGGATGGAAATAAATATTATTTGAAAAGCATAAAATGTCAACATTGATTATGTATAAGGTAAGTTAAAATAAAAAAATCATGAGGATGGTAATAAATCCCTTTTCTTATCTATTCCTGGTCATACAAAATGAAAGCTACACAATATTTTAATGGTTGCTTGGAAATTATTATTTTTTTTAAAAAAGGTCCAATATTTCCAGAAATGTACTTTTCAAAAGGAAAGGTGAAGGGGGCAAATTTTTATTATCTCCAGCTGAGGGATTGTGTTTCTCTGAGCTTTATGTAGACATAGTCATGAGATGAGATCTTCAAAGGGTCCTGGGAATTCTAGGGTGGAATGGATGCTATGAAGTCCTCATTTGAGATTCTCTTGTAGGATTAGTAATGAATTGCCATATTCTTCTTGGAGAGGCAGCCATTTTGGAGGCTAGGATTGTGATAGGAGAGTAAATAGAAGCAGACTTATTCAGTCATCTCCTCTTTTGAAGGACAAGTCACCTTTGAACATCCCTCGACTGTCTCTGGAGCGCCGATTTTCCAAGCTTGCCTGAAATACGTATCTAAATCTGGTTGCTTTAAGAAAAGTAATATTAAGTATGGAGGCAGGATTTTTTTTTTAAAAAAGGAGCTCTGAAATCAACAGCTATTCCTTTATCCTCGTATGAAGGACGTGCTGTTGATATTGATCAAAATTACTACAAAGATGGAAGGGAGTTTTAGACAAGGGTATATGGAAAGATCACCTTTCCTTCGAGTTAGAGTCAGGAGAATTTCCATGACTTCTCTACATGCAAACAATGGTTTGAATTAATCATGGGATACATTAGATTAGTTATATTTAATCTGAATTATGCCTATCCTGTGAAACTGGATAATATAGGTGAATGGAATAACAAAAGAAAAAAGGAACTAAAGGAAGAGCATTGCTTTGGTCATCTTCTCCTCCTCCTCTTCCTCCTTCTCCTCCTCCTCCCCCCTTCCCTTTTCCCCCCTCCTCCCTCCCTTTTCTCCCCCCCTTCTTCTTTCTCCTTCTTCCTTCTGTTTTTATTTCTGCTTTTCATTATGCTTGCATCCACATCACCTCTTCTTCTTTACCTCACCACATTCTCCTTTCTACCTCACTTGACTTTGATATATGTTGCTAGTTTTTCAAAATGCCAGTGGTGTTCGCTTTGCTTCTTATCTTTTAATTTCACATTCTTGAAGCTGCACGTAGTTGACATTGTAAAAAGGGAGCATTCTGTGAACCACAAGACTCTTTCATAAGAGATGCCTAACTTTTGTATTATTCTCATATTTGCATATTTACCTCAGGTTGCCATAGGCAAGGTGTTTGAAGGAGGACATAAAAGATATATCAAGTGATGAATGAAGTTATGGGCATATTCAGAAGGTAGAACTTCTATCTTGCTTTGCTTAGAATCTGGGCTTCATGCCCTTAACCAAGATGGTTGAGAATATTTTAGATGTCAAATCATCTGAAAGATGATTGTCAAGGGAAGGGAAAGGAAGAAGGAACAAATGTCTGTGATACAACAATATTTCTAAAACTAGGAATTTATTACTATGCATGGCTACATGGCAAGTCTCCAAATTTACAGTTCAGAGTACAACCATTTTGTGAACAATGAATTTTTTCTACAGTCCCGAACTGATTCTATTCTGGCTTTTGACAATAGGATGTACTACAGAAACAATTAAGTTATCTGGCTAGAAAATCTTCCTTGGCTTGTTCTCACTTTCTCATTCCTTCCTTTTCTCTTTCTCTTCCAAATCCACTCCTGGCTCAGCTGCTTCTTCTATCATTCCTGGCAGGCGGTTTTCCATTCAACAATTGTCTCTGGTTTAGCTTTGAAATGGTTGGATGTTGATGGTTGGGGATTTCCAGTCCTTATTTCCCTTCCTAAATTATTTCTCCTTCTAAGTTGAAGAGGTGCAGCTAAGGGTATTGTAGCATAATTCTGACGCTGAGGTCCTAGGAAGAGTGCAGAGAAGAACATCAAAGGTGGTCTTCTGAGTCTGGAGGCTAAATCATACGATGAACAGTTGAGATATATGTTTCCCCTAATGAAGAGAAGCCTTAGAGCAGTGGTGGGATTCAAAAAAAATTACTACTGGTTCTGTGGGTGTGGCTTGGTGGGCATGGTGTGACTTGGCAGGTGTGGCAGGGGAAGGATACTGCAAAATCCCATTCCCTCCCCACCCCATTAACCTGCTTTCCAGTTCTGTTCTCCTGTGCAGGGCAACCAAAGAAGACCCAACTGATCAGCTGGGACTTGGGAGGTGGAGAATATATGGGGGCAGGGCCAGTCAGAGGTGGGATTTGCCAGTTCTCCAAACTACTCAAAATTTCCACTACTGGTTCTCCAGAACTGGTCAGGACCTGCTGAATACCACCTTTGCCTTAGAGAAGACATAATAGTATCTAGGGGTGGGATTCAATTTTTTTTAACAACCAGTTCTGTGGGTGTGGCTTAGTTGGTGGGCGTGGCTTGGTAATCTGATTGGCTGGGTGTGGCCAACTCAATATCACTCACATCGAGGCACGTATCTCCTCGCCTGGCCTCTCATGACTGTGGTGGTGCTGCAACAGTCGTAAGTGTGAAAAATGGTCATAAGTCACTTTTTTCAGTGCCATTGTAACTTTGAATGGTCACTCCACTCAAGCAAAGTACCAGCAAAGGAGGGGAAAAAAACTCCAGAGAAGTTCCTGAGACAGGAAGTCTAGTCCTTCCAAGAATGTAATAAGGGTTAACGGAGAGACAGTTTCTGTAAGCAACATCAGAATGTTTCCTTCCTGCCTTCCTTACAGGATTAGGCCAGTAATTTCTTCTAACAACCGGTTCTCTGAACTGCTTAGAATGTTAACAACCGGTTCTAGTGAATAGGTGCGAACCTGTAGAATTCCACCCCTGATAGTATCTTCCAATGCTTGAAGGGCCATCAAAGGGAAGAGGATGGGATTTATTCTCCAAAGGACCTGAGGGCAGGACAAGAAGCTTACTTACTTAATTGGAAGAACTTACCAAAGATACAGTAGATCCAACCTGGAAACAAAGTGGAATTTCCTAACAGTGAGAACAATTAATCAGTAGGATAGATTTCCTCCTGGAGTTGTGGGTGCTCCATTATTGAAGGTTTTCAATAAAAGTTTGAACAAATATTTGCCTGGGATGATTTAAGGACAGGTCTAGAAGACCTGCAAGGTCCCTTCCAGAACTAATTCTTTGATTCTGCTCTTTGATAAAAGATGGGTACAAGTCAGATCCAAAAAAAAAAAAAAGACTAATTCCTATTGCATCTGACATTGGAGTTTGGGTAATCAACACCCTTTGCTAATCTCTCTTGACAAAAATACATAGTTGATTATATCTTAGATTTTTGATTTTATTTAATTTTGTAAAAAAAACCAGGTGTTTCTGAAAATTAACCACTTTGCAGTTGTGCAGCCCTAAATTAGGCAGGATTAGCCCTACCAGATCATGCTTGGTATTCCTCCCAAATCGGTTATCAGAAGCACTCTTTTCAATTGGTAAATATCAAATGTTGGCAAAGGATAGATTTCCATCTGAACTGGTGCCAGCCCATTAAATGAGATTTAGAAGGTCTGGGATGATGGTAGGAAGGGTTAAACAAACTGCTAAATCCCAGCCAATCATAGCTGGCGGGGAAAAAAATTCCCCAAACATTTGTTAACCTTTTTTTATTTGCCAAAATCTTTATGGGAGGTGTTTTAGTTTGATGCTGTTTCTCTCAACAAGACATCATCCCCAGTTTTTCATTACAGCTTCCCAGCCAGATAGGGAGAAAAGTTGGCCGGAAATACTGAATTTTCTGGAAATTAGATCCCAGGAAATAACTCATGTGCCAATGGTCAGTTAGTCATTTATAATGACAATTGCATGCCATTAGCATTCAAACAAAAGATGAAGACTTCCTCCATTCTTCCATTCCATTTGTTCTTTCCAAACCCTTCAAATAAACAGCCTACTCCATACTCCAATGTTAAATATTTTTGTTGTTGTTGTTGTTTGATAGAATGAAGGTTAAAAAAAAAATAACTAGTGGATTTTATTCCACTGGTTATTGGCAACTATACTTGCTCATCTCCATTTCACAAGGCCGTTAAGCTAACGCTGTCCGAAGATATTTCTGTGGTCATGTGACCAGCATGATGTAATGGAGTGCTGTTATTTTCCCACCAAAGTGGTACCTATTTATCTACTCGCATTTGCATGTTTTTGAACTGCTAGGTTGGCAGGGAGCTAAGGTGAGGATGAGAGCTCACCCTGTAGCATGGAGCTTAGGTCTCGAACTTGGACTACTGGATTTCCAGCCAACAAGTCCAGTCTTAAATGCTTGAGCCACCACACTTGTTTAATAGAATATAGACAGGGGTGGGATTCTACCGGTTCTGTCCCGCTCTGTAGAATTGGTAGCTCTGAAGAGCAGCAGACACAGAACCAGTTCTGTGTCTGCTGCTGTTTTGGCCTGCCCACCTGCCCAGGCTCTTGCCTGACCTTTATTTCCTGCTTTTTTCAACCTCAGCTGCTTTGCGCGGCACAGCTGCAATTGAAAAAGCAGAGGAAAAGTGCTATTTCAAGTGCTACGCGCCTGCACACAGCATTGCTCAGCTGTCCAGTCAGCAAGCTGACAACATTTTACACATGTGCAGCAAAATTTTCACAAAACGTAAATCACTGAACCAGTAGTTACACCGGTTGGATCCCACCCCTGAATATACAGTTGAAAATCCTAAGTAGGCATACAACGTTTATTTAAATATTCAATGGGCAACTGGTGTTCAGTTTTACCTACAGAGTTTCACTCTGAAAAAGATCTTCTGTTGATTTGTTCATAATTCATATCCTAGGATGAATGTCATGGCATTGTTGGTGCAGTTTTTAATAGAATTCTGTTAGATAGAGACAGGAGCAGCAAAGAGTTATGTAGAAGAGTAAATTTCCCTTAAGACAACTTGTCTCTCTCCCGAAAACTGTGATTCTTGAAATGCGCTTATCTTCCCTAATAAAAATGGGATGAGATGTTGGGAAGGACATTTGGGGAAGTCAACCAAAGGGTTTGTTTTCCCTTCAATTAATTAAACATGGAAAGGGGAACGTTTAAAGAAGCAGTTGAACAGCCCTATGGAAAGTGGCCACCATTTTGTCTACTGCAGAAGTGAGGTATTAAAAAAATTTGCTTTATGGATATTAGTTTTCTTGTAATTCAGATACAGTGGTACCTCTACTTACAAAATTAATTCGTTCCGGAAGCTGTTTCGTAACCTGAAAATTTCGTAAGTAGAGACGCATTTTACCTGTAAATGTCCTAATCCGTTCCAAGCCCCCAAAATCCAGACTGTAATTCTTCGTTATTACTTCCTGCTTTGCTGGATTGCTAGCGCGAGACTGAGAACGCGGCGCGGTGCGTGCGCACAGATCCCTCCTAGCCAATGAGATGCCAGGAAGATAACCAATGGCAGTGCAGCTCGGATGCGCCATTTTCCAACAAAGCCTTTCGTATCTTGAAACATATTCGTAAGTAGAGACGATATTTTCTTGAAGACGCATTTCATAACCTGAAACTTTCGTAAGTAGAGGTACCACTGTACCTGTAGAGATTTAATTAATGAATAATTTCATTCATCGTTAAAACCAGCCCAATGCAATGGAACACTATTGGTTTATTTAGAAAATACCGTGTTTTCCCCAAAATAAGATCCTACCTTATATATATATATATATATATATTTTGCCACCAAGAAAGGCACCAGGTCTTATTTTTGGGAGGATGTCATTCACTGACTAACCTCACTTGTGTGCATCACCTCCTGGCCTCCTTTTCACTGTCAGAGGCCTTCAGGGACTTCTTCTTCTGTGGCCAGCAAGACTTTCCTGAGGGCCTCTGCAGCCAATAAAAATCTGGGATTAATCTGGGAAAGAAATGGACTGGCAAGGCAGGTGTCGGGGTGTGCAAGGCCTGGCTAGCTGTCCAAAGGTAAGGAATAGGGCAGCTCCACCACCCCCATCTCCACCCTAGTTTAATTTTTCCCCTTGCACTCTGGAGTGGGTGGGGGTCTTAATTAGGGATTATTTTGGGGGTAGGGCTTATATTAGGTGCACATGTAAAAATCAAGCTAGGACTTACTTTCAGGGTAGGTCATATTTTTGGGGAAACAGGGTGTATATGCGACCCCTTCCTTTAATGGTTAGAGACAGCCTACCACTTGCCAAAAGAGACAGTTGTGTTAATCCTTTATTGTTTGTGTGTATCTCTCTTTGTATTTATTTATTTTATTTATTTATTTATACAAACACTTATATACCGCCCTTCTCCCGAAGGACTTGGGGCGGTGTACAGCCAATCCTACCCCAATGTACAATACAAAAATTAAAATGAATTAAATAATTTTGGGCTGTAATAAATTAAAAGTCCACACTCCCCCATAATTAATTAAAAAACCCCAAATAATTAAAACCCAATTTAAAACGGGAGTCAATTAAAATCTTGTATCAGCCCAGGCCAGCCTGCTTGAAGAGCCAGGTTTTTAACACACGTCTGAAGGCTCTCAGGTCTGTGCTGGTGCGTATCTCTGGGGGCAGACTATTCCAGAGGGCAGGGGCCCCCACAGAGAAGGCCCTACTCCTGGGGGCCGCCAGACGACACATAGAAGCCGACGGCACCCGGAGAAGGCCCTCCCTGTGGGAACGCACAGGTCTGTTGGAGATCACCGGCAGAACCCGGTCCTGCAGGTAGCCTGGCCCAATGCCATGGATCGCTTTAAAGGTCAAAACTAGAACCTTAAAGCAAACCCGGAAAGCCACCGGCAACCAATGCAGCTCACGCAGGAGAGGCGTCACATGGGAGCTTCGCGACGCCCCCATAATCACCCGCGCGGCCGCATTCTGCACCAGTTGGAGTCTCCGGGTGCTCCCTGCAGGGAGCCCCATGTAGAGAGCGTTACAATAATCCAGGCGAGAGGTGACAAGGGTGTGAATGACCGTGCGTAAGGCGTCCCGATCCAGGAAGTAGACATAGACATACACATACACGTCTGCAGTAGAGATGCTGATAAAATAGTTATCATACACAACAACTTGACCTGGGTCATCATTGTTAATGTCAGAGTACATTTCCTTCCATGGTCATCATGGTTGATAGACCTGGGACTTTTTCTCCAATGTGTCTCTTAACTCCAACCTTCTCCACTGTCTAGATTCTCTGGGTGTAGAGCCAAGGGCCAACCTCAGTTATGTATCAAGAGCACCAGGAGTAATCTCTATCATGGCTTTTCCAATTCATTCCCTGCATTGATTTTGTCAGAGGATGTTCAAAGGATTGCGTAAGCAGCAGTGGAGAGTTAAATATTTGATGTCCCCAGCCTGGATGCCTTGTCTGAATGATCTTGTTGTGCCCAGAGGAGAAGAGAGAAATAAATGAGCTTTCAGCATATACATCTCTCTGCTTTGTCTGATGCACGCCACCCAGATTCATGTGTTGAGATGAGCAGCTATAGAAATCACTAAATATTTTTCAGCAAACCCCTGTGCAAACATACATGAATTTCTCTTTTTCTGACCAAGGTGAGAGCTATTCGGGTTTTTTTTTTTTAACTTCCATGATCAAACAAGGGAAATTGATTTATGTATTTGATTCATCACTCGTGGGACGGAAGGTGCTCTGTTCCACCAAAGCACCAAACATCTGTTGCTCCAGATAACTGTGAATAGTTGCAGATCAATTCTCTCTCTGATGAATTCCTTGCTAACATGAGCTTAATGGGTAGACAGTGAAATGTTGTTTTTTAAAGCATTGCATGGGTGTGTATTTTAGGACTGAGAAGGCCCTAATAAGATGGAAATGATTATATTCTGCTTTTTCTGTGGAGCGGCACCATGCCCTTTGAGCTGGGATAATCACTACAAAAATAATTACGCCACATTACAAAAATAAATAAATAAAAGATCTTGAGACTTTGGAAAAAGTGCAGAGAAGAACAACTAGGATGATTAAAGGCCCAGAGACTAAAACATATGAAGAACTACTGCAGGAATTGTGTATGTCTAGTCTAGAGAAAAGAAGGACCAAGGGGGGACATGATAGCAGTATCCCAATATTTGAGGGGCTACCACAAAGAAAAGAGGGTCAACCTATTCTCCAAATACTTGAAGGCAGGACAAGAAGCAGCAGACAGAAAATAATCAAGGAGAGATCCAACCTAGAATGAAGGAGAAATTTCCTCACAGTGAGAACAATTAATCAGTAGAATGGCTTGCCTCCAGATTCTAGAGTCCAGAAGTTGTAGGTGCTCCAACACTGGAGCCTTTTAAGAAGAGGTTGGACAACAATTTATCTGGAATGATATAGAGTCTCCTGTTTGAGCAAGGAGTTGGACTAGAAGACTTCCAAACTCCCTTCCAGCTCTATTCTGATTGATTGATTGATTGATTGATTGATTGGATGACTTTTACTGACACTATCTGAAAGTCACTTGGAAATTGATGGAACCAAAAGATTAGATGAAGAAATGATCTGCCTAAGAATGAAACACAAAAGTCTCACTGTGAAAAGTGTGCTGTGAAAAGTCTCACCCAACCTCTCTGTTTTAATAAGACTAGTTGTAGGTATTTATCCACTGACCACAAAAGGTTGAAGGAGGCCTGTAACCAAATTTAGAGGAATGTGCTTAGAAGCTTCCAATAAATCTGGAATGAACAGCTAATGTACATAAATATGGACCTCTCTGTTAACATTATTACTGGAGATCAGGGGAGGTGAAAGGTCTGGACAATCTCTCACCATAGTATTTCAAGGTCTGCTTGAAACCAGCAGCTTGGACATTCTGTTCTATGTGCACAATTATGAATCTTTTCTACACAACCAGTTAAAGAGTTTTTTTCCTCCTTCTCTTCCACATTTGTCAACACATTTATTCACTTTCCCAGTTGCAAAATTCATTAAAACAGCGAACTCTGTTCATCTGTTGCATCTGTTTTATATTTAGCTGTGATTATTTTCCCCTCTTTACTCTTCCAGACTTCGTACCATATTTAAAAGCAGAATTTAAAAGAGCAGGAGAAACATCATGAGATAAGGTCATTGCATTATCTAAGTAAATTGCATGTCCTCTCCGTGTTCAAAGGAGGAAGACAAGCCGCAAAAATTTCTTTTTTCTTTACTTTTTAAAATATGCTTTATGTTTATTTATTTATTTATTATTGTAGCAAAAGCAGCCTTGACAACAAAAACCGATATTTCCAAGCCAAGACTCATTGTGTGAAACCACAATTAATGAGTCGGGTGTTTGCATTATACACTGAGATCCCTGCATATTTTATCCCTAATTCCTAGTGTTAAAAATGCAGCATCTTTAAAAGGGGCACGTTGAAAACAGCCAACATTCTGTTCCCACGCTGGCGAATACATTTCTATCGAGAGATAAGAATGAAATAACTTTTCCCCAACCTGTCCCCCATAATTGCTGTGTGGAGTTGTTTGTGATGCCTTAAATATTAGAGGTAACAAATCAACTTCGTCACTGGTACCTAAAACTGGACGAAACCTTAATTTGAATGTTGATTTATTTGAAGACAATGTGATCGTTTCTTCAGGTGGAATCCTCAGTTCTGATCTCATGCACCAGATCAAATGGCGTGAGGGGAACGGATTCAGGAGTGTGATGGCTTTTTTCAAAATCTGCACATGTTGCTTCTCGAATCAGATCAAACAATAGGAATCTCATTGATGCAGTTCGCGAAATCTGTCTGGTATGGAAGCTATTTGTTATCTTGTGACATACCAGTAAACTTTGGTAAGATCAATTTTGATTGCAGAAGCCATGCACTTTCTTTTTCATAAAGACTTCACCATGGTTGAAAGCTCAAAGTGCCCAAGGAGCTGCTGATCCAGTTCTACAGAAGAATGATTGAATCTGTCATCTGTACCTCTATAACTGTCTGGTTTGGTTCTGCAACCCAACAGGGCAGACACACACTCCAGAGGATATTTAGGACTGCAGAAAAAACAATTACCACCCACTTGCCTTCCATCGAGGACCTGTATACTGCAAGAGTCAAAAAGAGGGCTGTGAAAATATTTACAGACCCCTCACATCCCGTACATAAGCTGTTTCAACTCCTACCCTCAAAACGACACTATAGAGCACTGCACACCAGAACAACTAGACACAAGGAGAGTTTTTTTCCCAAATGCCATCATTCTGCTAGAAAAATAATTCCCTCAACACTGTCCAACTATTTACAAAGTCTGCATTACTATTACTGTTAATCCTCTCATCACTCCTTATCACCCCTCCCCTCCTACTTGTGACTGTATGACTGTAGCCTTGTTGCTTGTATCCTAACAATTTTTATTGATTGTTTCCTAGTATGATTCGATTGCTTATTGTACCCTATGACTATCATTAAGTGTTGTACCTTATGATTCTTGACTCTTGATGAATGTATCTTTTCTTTTATGTACACTGAGAGCATTTGCACCAAGACAAATTCCTTGTGTGTCCAATCACACTTGGCCAATAAAGAATTCTATCCTATCTATTCTATTCTATGGTTTAGAGAGCCGATTTGAGGTAATGGTAAAGGCACCATGCTAGAAACTGGGAGACCAGGAGTTCTAGTATTAGAAGCAGTGATGGGATTCAATTTTTTTTACTACTGGTTCTGTGGACATGGCTTGGTGGGCATGGCAGGGAAAGGATGCTGTAAAATCTCAAGTCAGAGGCGATATTTGCCGGTTCTCTGAACTACCCAAAATTTCTGCTACCGGTTCTCCAGAACTGGTCAGAACCTGCTGAATACCACCTCTGGTTTGAAGCCATGTTCTTTCTTTTTCATCAAGACTTCACCATGGTTTAGAGAGCCAGTTTGGGGTAATGGTGAAGGCACCATGTAGTAACCAGGAGTTCTAGTCCCACCTTAGGCATGGAGTCAGCTGGATGACCTTGGACTGATCTCCTAGGAAGGAGGCATGTACAAACCACTTCTGAACTATTTTCCTACCAAGAAAATGGCTGGGACTAGTCCAGGCACTCATCGAGAGTCAGTAAATCAAATCAAACCTTTATCACAGTCAAGGACACCTGCAAGGAAAGTGGCCCAGAGGTGCTTTTTCAGGACTTTCTTTCTATCTTTGAAGACGTTTTGCTTCCCATCCCAGAAGCTTCTTCAGATCTGACAGGATAGTGGGGAATGGAAGGATTTATATTCCTTGCAGACAGATGGTCATTTGCGTCCTTTCAGAGGGTCATTGAAGCCACTTGGAGTGCTCAGGGTTGCTCACAAATGATACAGAAGTTGGAATTTAAAAGCATGAAATTAAAAAGCATACAAAAATATAACAGCATAGCATTATTTATACAAAGCTTTAAAAGGTTTTTAAAAACACTCTAAAATAACATTTTAAAAAGAGAGAGGTGATGGGAGCGGTGGATAGACACAGGTGAAGGCGTCAAGCTAAATCTATCACAATATGTAGACTCTATAATGATGAATTAGGTGTTCGTTGTGTTTGTGTGTGGCATAGGTCTTCCTCTGATGGATTTGAAGTGCAGTTGTGCAGAACCTGGAAACACTATGTATGTGGCAGGGTTGGTCTCTGAGAGCAGCAGGGAGGTGTAAAATTGTCTTGTGCTAGCTGGATATGTAAGCAATAATGTGGAGCCAGTCATAACTCAAAGGCCGTAATAATGAACAATAATAACAAAACACAGTGGTTCATAGATCTCATTAAAGCACAACCAAGCAAACCAGATTATTGCTTATTAGGAGGGATAAAATGAACCCGACAATCATTGGTTCAAGATCTCAAATGTCTTCTTGAGCGTCCAAAGTTTCTTGGCCTTGAAGCACCTTCTAAACTAAGTTTGGTACAAACACAACCATATTTCATGATTCCATTTTAACAATTAAGCTGCTGCTGCTCAATTTCTCTCTCTCTCTTTCCTTCCCTCCCTCCCACTGGTGCAACTAAATGCAGACAGAGTACAAGTTATTTAATCATTGGAATTATGGCTTAATTTTAGATGGCGACACAGAAGTTTCCTTGATATTAGGATGAGCAATAAATTATATGCATATTCATCAGGTCATCTGCTTGTTTTATAATAGGGAGCAATAGATTTTTAAGATATTCTTCCCTAGAGACAGAAAAAAAGCGCTCATATCATAAATAATTATCTTAAACTGGTTACCAAGGAGGAACAGCTAGATGAAGTTGCTATGGAGATTTGTGTGTGTGTGTGTGTGTGTGTGTGTGTGTGTGGTGTGGTGTGGTGTGGTGTGTGTGTGTCCCTGCTCATGAACAGCTCATATATAGCCAGCCACAGATGGACAGATTTAGCTCTGTACAAATGAGGGGAAAAATAGGGAAATTAAGCTCATTTAACCTGAGGCAAGAATTTTCTTTTCTTTTTTCTTTTTTTAAAAAAATGCAATTTCTTGGAAGCATCGAATTTGGTGGATTGTGAATGCATCTGTGGTTTCTTCAAGCATTAGGGCTTCAGATCAGGCAGATAATCTTCTCAGTGAATTGGTTTCTTAAGTCGGCCTTAGAAAAGATAGCATAGATAAGCAATGCATTCACTTCAAAAGGATTCACACTGCTCTTCATTCACAAATGAGTCCTTAAGCTCTTGCTTCCCCATCAATAGTTTAAGTTTCTGATAAGAGTGTTGTTCTTACTTTTTGGATTACGATGAATTAAGAAGCTTATTATCATGGCACTAGATTGCCTTGTCCGGTAAGGAAATCCTATACAGTTGCTATAAAGGATCTCTGTTGTGGTTATCAGTAGTGGGATACACATTTTTTTATTACCGGTTCTGTGGGCGTGGCTTGGTGAGCATGGCATGGCAATAGCGTGGCTTGGTGGGCATGGCAGTGGAAGGATATACTGCAAAATCCCCATTCCCTCCCCACCCCACTAACCTGCTTTCCAGCTCTGTTCTCCTGTGAAGGGCAACTAAAGAAGACCCAGCCAATCAGCTGGGACTCAATAGGAAGCAGAGAATAGACAGGGGTGGGGCCAATCAGAGGTGGGATTGGCCAGTTCTCTGAACTATCAAAATTTCTGCTATCATTTCTTCAGAACTGGTTAGAACCGGATGAATACCACCTCTGGTTGTAAGGCAGGGGTGTCAAACTCAATTTCATTGAGGGCCGCATCAGGGATGTGGTTGACCTGGGGGGGGCAGGCCTGGCCCACTGGGTAGGCATGGCCAGCTGGACGCCACTCCCCAAACTGCTGGCATGTTTCCTCTTTGCATTGGGTAGACCAGGATGGCCCCACGGGCAAGATCTGACCATATTGGAGCTGAGCATTTACTGACCGGATGCCCTTCCAGAGGCCTATGCAAAGTTCATAGCAGACAATTGCTCAATGCACCCAGAGAGAGAAACATCTGTTGCTACCTAGGGTTGAACTCACAGCCTCCTAACTGTGAAGTGAGAGATCCACCTCTAGGCAACAACGCGGAATAAACTAATTGTGTTTCCTGTCTGTCTGGTGGTTCCCCAAAGAATTCTGGGAAATTTCTATTTTCTCGATCAGTCCTTGGTAGGTGCTAGTCTGACTTTCTGTTTCACTAACATCCTTCAATGAATTTTGCCCCCTTGATAGAAGTCTAGAAATCTCAGTAATTCCAAGTATCTGCCTATAGTTCCATATTGTCCCTGAACAGCCCACATCTGGATACATAAAATCCCTCACATAAGTAGCTACTTCACTATTACATTATTAGAAGGTGTAATTTGTTTCAATAGAAATTGGGGGGCGGGGGGGGAGGGCAGGAACTCATCATATTCTGACTTTCCAGAGTAGGGAAAGTTGTTTCCTTTGATTGCTCGATAATATGGAGAAACAATTGAATTTTGTCCATGCTTGCAAAATTTTGCATTGTATGAAAGATTACGAACATTACTGATATCGTCTCTTTCGGAATTGCTGTTGCACCAAAAATGCTTTCATCTTTTTACATTCAGAATTGCTTACTTTGGTTGATTATAGAAATTTCCTTTATCATCCATACACACTCTACTTCTGAACTAACAGGGGGAGGGAAAAAGACGTCACAGTTTTGAGAAAGCTAATAAACCTGTGACAGATGTCCCCAATGAAGGAAAATGAATATTACAGTTGTGTGTTGTAGTGTAAATAAGAAGAGCTAAAGGCCTTGAAGCAGCTATAGAGAGGGGGGAAAACATGAATACTGCATGACTTGTGACCAGTTAACTCTTAGTTAATGCAGCTTCCACTTTGGCTGAAGGCATTAATATTATGGAAGAACTGAGTAGAAATATTAATTTAACAGGATGATCGAGTTGGAAGGGACCTTGGAGGTCTTCTAGTCCAACCCTGTGTATAAGCAGGAGAACTTATACCATTTCAGACAAATGGTTGTCCAATCTCTTTTTAAAAACTTCCAGTGTTGGAGTACCCACATCTTCTGGAAGGAAACCATTCCACTGATTAATTGTTCTCACTGTCAGAAATTTCTCCTTGATTAGTTTCCATCCATTGTTTCTTGTCTTGCTTTGACCAGCTATGTCTATGAACTTACTACAATTACTACATGAACTATTAATTACTATTAGAAGTATTTACTAACAGTTAATAATTATTACTATTAGAAAAAAAATAATCAGTGGAAGGGATTGTCTCCAGAAGTTGTGGGTGTTCCATCATTGGAGGTTTTCAAGAAGGAACTAGACAGCCATTTATCAGGAACGGTAGAGGGTCTTCTACTCAAGTAGAAGGTTAGATTAGAAGACCTCCAAGGTCCCTTCCAACTCTGTTACTCTGTTATTCTATAATCTGATCAACAACTGAGCCATTGTTATAATTGAACGAATGCCTGTTCCCTTCTAGAAATTCAGTTGTGTTGATCTTCTGTTAACTCTTATGGAAATGGCCAGTGATAGGTTTATGTTCACACCAGCTACCATGACAGAAATAGGATATCTTTAAAGTAACCATGAGTTGTAATGTCTGTTACAGTACTTCTTCTAGGGACAACTTCTAAACTTCAAAAAGTCTGTGCACTTTCTACCAGATTCATGACTAAGGTGATATTGAGTTTTATCCACATGGAAATATGTAATTTTTGGGGAAAGGATAGCTTTTTCAAAGACTGGCCTTTGCATCCATGATGTTTCAGAATATTGGTTTCAAATCAACAAAAGATTGAAGTCTGAACTTCTACCAAACCCCACCTATTTCAATTAGGTCCTTTCAGATTCTGCATCCACTTTAATTTCTGCTCTCGAGGGATTTAAGATCTGTTTTGGAAATATATATTTTTGATCTGTTGTTCTTATGGGCTGTGCATCATCTTTTGCAAAAGAAAAAAAATCTATTAATATTCTACATTATATTTTACCTGACAGATGCTATTTTTCATATCATATGAATCTCTAGTTCCATCGGTATGTTGAAAGTAATGCAAAGAAAGCTTTGTGGGATCTGAGATCCTGGGGTTTGTTGGTCTTGTGAAACCAGCTGCCCGTTTCTCTCTCAAAGTCACCTCGCTTGTCTTTCTTGCTTGTTTTGACTGCAGTGGTTACCAGGGTTTGCTTTATCCCAACAGGAGATAGTGCCACGTCCCTTGTCACCAAGACTTCTTAACAACTGGTTTCCTGGAGAGCTTTTCAACCTTATGTAGAGTTATCCTTCATAATTTATTTAATCCCTTTTCAAAGGCCGTGAATCATCCTGGCTTCTTAGGGAAGTTAATGCCATCAATCCATTCAATTTGGTATGGAAAAAATAAAACTGCTTTATTTGCACAATCTAATCTACTGCTGGGCAAATTTACAGGAGGACTCCATGTTTTACTATTTTCATACAAGGCAGGAGGAGGAAGGAAACATTCATTCATTTATATAGTTAAGATTCAGGGCCTAGGGCCTGGCTCCTTGAAGGTTTATTTGTATGTTTCCACCAATTTAGTGAGGTTAGGCAGAATGGGTTTGTTTCAGGTCCCATTAATCAAAAAACCTATCTTATGGGAAGTATAAATTGTCCTTCTCTGTGTGAAATAACATTCCATCAGATACATATAGCAATAGCACTTAGACTTATATACCACTTTACAGTGCTTTACATCCCTCACTAAGCAGTTTACAGAGTTAACTTATTGTCCCCAACAATCTGGGTCCTCATTTTACCCACCTTGAAAGGATTGAGGGCTGAGTCAATCTAGAGCCAGTGAGAATCAAACTGCCAAATTGCAGGCAGCCAGAAAGCAGCAGAAGTAGCTTGCAGTAGTACTGCACTCTAATCACTGCACCACCATGGCTCTATACTCCTCTTAATGTTTTCTGTAAACTCTTAAAAACCAGGTTGTCTATGGAGATTCTCGGTCATCTAGGTCATAGTTGTCCCAAAGGTGCTTTTTCAAGAGGCAACTGGACTTTCTGTTTTTTCTTTGAAGATGTTTCACTTCTCATCCAAGAAGCTTCCTTGGCTTCTCTCAGAAGCTTTTTCAGCTTCTGTCAGAGCTGAAGAAGCTTCTTGGGTGAGAAGTGAAACACCTTCAAAGAAAAACCAGAAAGTCCAGTTGCTTCTTGAAAAAGCACCTTTGGGTAAAAACCAGGTTGTTCTTCTAGACTTTGGGAACAAATGTTCTCCCCACCCTACAACTTTTATGTTTTTGGTCATCTGCTCAGTTGTATTTTTTAATGTGGGTTGTTTTCTTTTAATTCTAAGGTGATCTCAGTTTTGAAGAGTTGGGCGGCCTTAAAGCTGAATTAAATCTGTATATTGACATATCAGTTATCGTCTAGTTATCTAACTAGCTATCCACAAATTCAATTTTTATTTTTCTAAGCTTTGCCACATTCAAGATTTTCCTAAACGGAAAGTACTGTTCAGCAATCTTATTTTTTTTTCTTTTAAAAATCATCAATGAATCCTTCTGTCATCCTTGTGGATGCTGTCAGTTATAATAAATCAGACTGGTCAACTGTCCTCTTGCATTAGCCTGGTGTTCCAAATGGTGTGTAAAGAAGTCCATGCTTGGCATATCTGTTCTTTATTGCTTACACTATCATTTGGCCAAAATTGGAAATTGGCTGACTAGAGCCAAAACATTACAAAGTAAAGGGAAAATAATGTATTTGATGTGTCAGTGTTCCTTTGCAAAGTTGCAATGGTCTCCCAAACTCCTAAAAAATCACACACAAATCTTTTATGGATTGTCCTCATTCTTCAGATCAGGGCTCTCCAAACTTAGCCATTTTAAGATTTGTGGACTTCAACTCCCAGAATTCCTTTGCTGGCTGAGGATTTATTTATTTATTCCTACAAGATAATAGGTATAAGTAAAAACATAGTTATGAATACATGGATACATATAAGAAAATTTTTAAAAAAGAAACAATAGGACAGGGACGGTAGGCACATTGGTGCACTTATGCACGCCTCCTACAGACCTCTTAGGAAAGGGGTAAGGTCAATAGTAGACAGTTTAAGGTTAAAGTTTTTGGGGTTTGGGGAAGAAACCACAGAGTCATTTCTGGGATTTGAAGTCCACAAGTCTTAAAGTTGCCAAGTTTAGAGATCTCTGCTTCAGAACACATAAAATCTTGCTCTGCAGGATTAATGAAGGAAAGTGCCAAACTAATTTTCTTAGAAACATTATCACAAAGTGGGAATGTGCTAGAATTTCAAGCTGGCTGGGGAATTCTGGGAGTTGAAGTCCATGCATCTTCAAGCTGCCACAGTTGAGAAGTACTTAGTCTATAGTTTCTAGAACTGGACATAGGATATCAAGAATTCCAGGTGCTCCCTGGTGACCTTTTCCCATTTTCTTTTGCTGGTTGAAAATCAAATCAAAGGGACTAACTGCAGGCAAATACCCAGCATAGAGTTTTCCTTTATCATCACAATTCTATGCATGAGAAATCATTCGCAGTCATGCCAGAAATGTTGGCAGAACATTTTGTCCTCAGAAAAAAAGTTGACTTCCTCTTTTATGACATACTTGTTCAGACGATGGCAGTGCTGCTCACAACGCAAGCCATCGTCACCACTGTCTGTCTCTTGGCACACTAATGAAATAATAGAAGCTAATGAAAATATGAAAATGAGTTAAATTGATGGCTAACTTCATCATGAAGAAGAGGTCAGACCTTATTAACTCAGTGGCAGGTGACTGAACAAAGGGACGGAAACCATAAACCTCTGTGGAGACTCCTAGGTTTCCAGAGGGTTTTATTATTAATATTTGTGGGTCCCTTTATGTTGGATTAGTATACTGGAGAAATAATCTCTTGGGCCTTCCACCCAGGGTTTCCTGGTGTGCATTTTCCGTAATAGTATCTTTGCAAATAACATCTGTGCACAAGTGCAAGAAAGTCTGGGAGCTAGGCAACGGGACTTTTTTTGCTTTTTGGTTTGAAAACATTTTGCTCTTACTCATGAAAAGATGTATGCCATGAAGCCATTTCTGGTCAACAGCGTCCTTTTTCATCGATGGATTAATATGAATTCTTCTGCCCGTGTGCTTTGGTTTACCCCGAGCCCATATTTCCCATTCTGAAGCTTTCCAGATATTTTTTTAATGCCTCTTTTTAGCAACCTTTTAAGCATATTGCTTGAAATTATGGGAAATGAAGTCTAAGATATCTAAACGAAGGAAACAGACTCTTAAAATGCATTAGAAATCTCTCAGCTGAGATTTGTTTCAGATAACAGAATAACAAAGTTGGAAAAGACCTTGGAGGTCTTCCAGTCCAACCCCCTGCTAAAGCAGGAGAATCTATACCATTTCAGGCAAATGTTTGTCTGGTCTCTTCTTAAATGCCTCAAGCAATGGGACACCCACAACTTCTGAAGGCAAGTGGTTCCACTGGTTAATTGTTCTTGCGGTCATAGAATTTTTGCTTAGTTGTAAGTTGCTTCTCTCCTTGGTTAGTTTTCATCCATTGTTTCTTCTCCTGCCTTCAGGTGCTTTGGAGAATAGCTTGACACCCCCTCTTCTTTGGGGCAGCCCCTCAAATACTGAAATACTGTTATCATATCACCCCTAGTCCTTCTTTTCATTAGACTAGACAAACCCAATTCCTGCAACCATTCTTCATAGGTTTTAACTTCGAGCCCCTTAATCATTCTTGTTTCTCTTCTCCTGCACTCTTTCCAGTGTCTCAACATCTTTTTATATTCTATATAATTTTTTAATGTTAAAATTGGATGTAGCATTCCAAGTGTGGTCTTACTATGGCTTTGTAAAGCTGTACTAATACTTCACGTGATCTTGATTCTATCCCACTATTAATGCAGCCTAAGATGGCCCAACTGCATTTTTTTTTCATATAATTTCCTGCAACAGTAAAGAAGGCTTCTGTCTCCAAGACATCATCTAAGGACTTCAGTATAGTTGAGAGATTTTCTGCCCACCAAAATTCTTGAGAAGCTCTGTGAATTTAAATCAGATCAGCCCAAAATTGGAAGCCTCCAAAAACAGCAGAAAAGTGTTTATTTTGAAAGGAAAATGTACATCAATGATGGCTTCTTGCTAAAAGCATATGACATCAGGGCTTTCTTTATAGATTTACTAACTCAGGAATCTGGAGCAGAAAGTCCAGAGTCAGATATTGAAGTGAATATCAATGTCTGCCAGAATCATCATTCTCTCCTCTGCAGAATAAATGTTCTTTTTACCCAGAACAGAGAGTGATTTCCTACCAGATAATAAAAGATGAAAATAGAAAGAGAAATACCAGAGTTTTCCTAATTCCACAGAACTCTCTTTGTTTAGGCCCCAGTTAATAATAAAAAAAAGCTTTTCATTAATCTTGATTTTAGGGACCAGTGATGTCTTTTCCATCTCACCTTGGATGAATTTGGGAATAAATGGGATTTGCTCCAAAACGGAGGCAAAGGAAATAACATGATTATATGAAATGGTCCCAATATCTTGGATTTAACCCAGGAAACAATCCTATGGGGGAGAGGAACCCAGTGAAGAATAGACTTCCTGGTTGTCTCCACATGTTTTGGATCATTGCTTGCAAGTTCCAGCAAATGTGCCCAACTCTAAGGGTTACTGAGACTGGGAGTCTCAAATATTGGGAGGGCATCAATTTGTCTATAAAGTGGCCTGCTCAAGCCCACCCATTGAATTGGAAGGTGTCGGAATTTCTGGTTGGAATGTATTCCTATGCAACAAGTATAGTAGTATTCAGCCAGTAGATGGCAGGTTTTACAAATTTGGATCTATGGTATATATTCTATGCTTCTTTGTTCTGAGTTTCTTGTTATAGTTAACATACAGTAGTTGAGCAGTAAAGCACATGGTGACTGTAACTTAGTACTCTGTTTGCTCTGTGGTGTTTATATAAACAGCATTTCTAACTGGTTTTGAAATAAGATGCTCTTGCTTTATAGGTCCTGCTTTCTGTACAGAACCTCAACTATAAAGACCATTTCTGCCTTTATTGTAATCCCTGCAAGGGTCCCATAAAGCTAACAGATGTCTTGGAAGAATCAGACTCTTCAAATCTGCTTTACGTTGTTGAAGTGTTTCTGTTCTGAATTATTTTGGGCATCCTACCCTAAGAAATTGCGTTCCTTTTAATGTACTGCTTATTCCCTTCAAATTTCTTCAGGGGTTTTGCCTGATTCAAAATTAAGATGCAGAGTTTGAAAGCAGAATTTTCTTCTTCTTCTTCTGTTCAGTCCTGTCTGATTCTCAGAGACTACCTGGACCAGGCTGCCTGGACAAATCCTTGAAGGATTTGTTTGCCAAGGTTTTTCAGAAGTTTGCTCTGGCCTCTTTCTTTAGAGCAGAATAACAATACCACAGATGGAAAGGATTTTCTAGTTCAAACCCCTCCTCAGTGGGAAACTATCATTTCAGACAAATATCTGTCTAATCTCTTCTTAAAAACTTCCAATGATAGAGCACCCACAACTTCTGCAGACAACCTGTTCCACTGATTAATTGTTCTCTCAGGAAATTTCTTCTTAGTTCTAGATTGGTTCTTTCCTTGATGAGTTTCCATCCATTGCTCCTCTGCCTGCCTTCAAGTGAAGAGCTAAGAGAAAGTGACTGGTCCAAAGTCATCCAACAGATTTTGTGCCCAAGGCATGACTAGAACTCCCAGACTCCTGGCTTCTAGTCTGATACCTTAATTAATATGCAACTCTGGCTTCTGAACAGTCCTTGGCCCAATCCTTATCTACATTGTCTGCAAGCCATTTGAAGGCCACCTGGAAAGGCTCACATTCTACAGAACATCATAAATACAGCAGCATCTTCAGGGCAGCTCAAAATGGACATGATGGTGGTTATGGCAACATAGCCCATGTTCCACCTCTTTTGTGCAAGCATCAGTATTGAACACACACACAAAGAAGCAGATCATTGATCTGAGACCACAATCCTTTCTACTGTAGAACTTTCTTTCTGAAACCAACTAAACATTACTTGAGTGATGACATTAATTTTTTTTCTGACTTTATATCTTGATGTGTTTCTCTTTTGTTTCCATGTCAGTTTCTAAGTCTATAGGCAACTGGTCTTATTATATAAACTTGTCACCTTAACATTTCTCAACATTGTGCACAAATGTTAGAAGTGGAGGAACGGATTGTCTCATGAATATTTATTTATATGTCTGCTTGGTCTTGCCTGAATGTTTCTGTTGCAGCTGGGACCTATTTTTATGGGTAAAAGTGCTGTGTGGTAATAGCAAGAAAATGCATAATTATTTCAACAAGCATTACTCATATCCCTGAAACTCTGAATAGTTATCAAAAAGGAATGGAAATCAGTTCAATGTAATGTAGTATGTTTTTAAAGACAACATCCTCATCAACAACAACACAGAAAAAAAAAAAACCACCTTTTATCTACTTCCAAATATTATTCCACGAATTTACTCACCTTCTTTGTTTCTGTTTGTCCTATGTAATTTCTTAAACTAATCTATTCAGCCTTGGGGCTCCCAACCAATTAAAGGCCAAGGCAAGGGAATAAGACTGTCCCTCACAGCTTATGGTTCAAGGAATAGAATATGCTCAACAGTGATAAAATGAAATACATCAAAATTATTCCAAACAGATTGTTTAGAGAGAGGGAGGGAGAATGAGAGAGAGAGAGAAAATGAGAGAGAAAATGACACACAGAGAACACAAGAGAAAGAAAATTAACGAGAGAGAGAGAGAATGAGAAGGAGAGAAAAAATGAGTGTGAGAGAGAGAATGTGTGAGAGAAAATGAGAGGGAGGAAGAGAGACAGAAAACAAGAGAGAGAAAACGAGAGAGAGAGAAAATGAGAGACAGAAAATGAGAGAAAAAATGAGAGAGAGAGAATGAGAGAGAGAAATGAGGGAGAGGGAGAGAGAGAGTGAACTGTAACACATTAAAAGTCTTACGAAGAGCACAGATTTCAGCAGAAGGAAAATCAATTTGAATACAGTTAATTTGAATACAGTTAATTTAATTTAAATCATGGATCCCATCTCATTAATAGGTAGTATCACATATTTATTTTGTCCACCCAAAAGGTTTTTTTTTTAATGTACAAGAAGAAAAAGCTTCATTTCAGCTGTACTGACATTTTCTGATGGGAAGGTTGTAATTCAGTTGCTAGAGGGGCTCAGGATTGGTTTAATTACAAATTGTAATCCCCGGAGCATAGTCAGTCTCAATTTCGAAGAGTTATCCCGTTGGTTGTTATATTGTTTTTTTAAATGCATCCATAACTCTGAAATCCAGGTTATTCTCAATGGAGGTCCGTTTTATGGATCCACCACCTTAATTATTGTCTCACTAATATTTTCTTCATGGTCTTTGGCACTCCTTGCCTTATAGGATATTTTTCATTGTTCTTGGTGAGCAAAGGGGTCTGGGACATTTTGGCTTTTTTAAAAAAATGAAAACAAATGCCATTTTTAAGAAATAAAAATGTTGTAAAACAATCCTGTGATCGCGGTAGTCTACAAATAACTAAACACAGGCTGGTTGCTGAACATCTCACATGGGATTATGAAATAGGCCAGTGGTGGGATTCAGCCAGTTCATACCAGTTCAGGAGACCCGGTTGTTAACTTGCTGAGCAGTTTGGTGAACTGGTTGTTGGAAGAAATCGTTAGGGCAGAGAACCGGTTCTTAAATTATTTGAATCCCACCACTGAAGTAGACTATCATATGTTTGGAACCAGTAGTATCTTGGAGGAGTGGTCTGTCATAATTTCGAACTATTGCTAAGTAATCAATCAGAAGTCAAGGACTCCCTACCTTAAGTATAGTATTTCCAGAGACTCCTGGATTCCAGCTGCTAGGGACCACACGCATAGATTTTCTCCATGATGATCCATCTCTAAACTGTTCGGTTTCCAATAGTCCCAACTATGAGCCTCTCACATGAGAATATGAAGTAGGTTGTCGTACATTTGGAACCAGTTTGAGAGTCAGAAGTCAAGAACTCCCTATGTGATGACCCAAAGGGTTGTGACACAAAGGCAACACAGTCAGATAATTAGTAGGAGTCCCTTTATTAGCTCCAACTTTGCCCCCAGTGCCCTGGTTCCTTTCTGGCTTGAGAAAAAACTCTCCAAGGAACAGCCTTTGGCTGAAGAGAATGAAGCCCAAAACATGGTCAACAAAAACTGTAACTATAAATCCAATCAAGGCAAAATGAGGGAATTAGTTCGACAGGACAGGAGCAAGAATTCCAGATGTGATGGCACAGCAATAACTCCACATGGTTGGGAAGACACCAGGAACACAGATAACCAGTCAACATAAGATAAAGTCACGTTTGTTCCCAGCAGCTGCCACACTCAGCATGCATCTCTTTAAAACTCTCATTTCAAAGTGTGGCTAATGAAGGGAATCAGGGCCCTTTCCTCCCCCATAGGCCACACAACCCACGTTGCTCCCTTCTCAGTTCCTCCCCGCATATCCTAGGATGAAGAGGGGGTGGGCGTGGGCCTTCCTCTGAACCCCCTCTCCCTTGTTCTACCTCTTCCCTGCTCTGCCCAGCCAGACTTTGCCCTGCCACAGTTTCCTCCACAACCAACAGAGCCACACTCCCATTCCTCATCAGCTGTTCATCTTCCTCCTCAGATTCAGATTCCGACGGGGGCATGACATCCTACCTTAAGTATAGTCTTTCCTGGATTCCAGCTGCTAGGGCCACATAAATAGATTTTCTCCATGATGATCCATCCCTAACCTTTTCGGTTTCCAACAGTCCCAACAATTTTTAAGATTTAGATACCCACTCGAGGGAAAATTCATTTACAGGTAATCCTATAACCATCTGCTTTAGTGATGGTTCAAAGGTTACGACGGCTTGAAAAAAGGCTATTTTCCACACTTATGACCATTGTAACATCCCCTTGGTCAGAGGATCAGCATTCGGATGCTGAGCACCTGATTCATACTTATGACCGGCACAGTGTCCCGGGGGTCATGGGGTCCCCTTTTGCAACCTTCTGACGAGCAAAGTCAAGGGAGAAGCCTAATTCACTTAACAACTGTGTTGCTAACTCCACTGCAGTGATTTGCATAACAACCGTGGCCAGAAAGGTCGTAAAATGAGGCCTAACTCACTTACCAACTGTCTCGCTTAGTAACAGAATTTTTGAGGTCAGTTCTGGTGGTAAGTCAAGGACTACCTGTACAAATGCATCCAGGTCTTCATTCCATATCTATTCTATTCTATTCTATTCTATTCTATTCTATTCTATTCTATTCTATTCTATTCTATTCTATTCTATTCCATTCCATTCCATTCCAGTTCTATTCTGTTCTGTTTCGTTCCATTCCGTTCTGTTCCATTCATTCCATTCCATTCTATTGCATATATTCTATTCTATTCTTTATTCCAATATTCTATTCTATTCTATTCTATTCTATTCTATTCATTCCTTATTTTATTCTATTCTATTCATTCCTTATTCTATTCTATTCTATTCTATTCTATTCTATTCTATTCTATTCTATTCTATTCTAATTCTTATTCTTATTCTATTCTATTCATTCCTTGTTCTATTCTATTCTAATTCTAATTCTAATTCTTATTCTTATTCTTATTCTACTCTACTCTACTCTCATTCCCTATTCTATTCTGTTCTGTTCTATTCTACTCTCTACTCTATTCTACTCTACTCTACTTTCATCCCCTATTCTATTCTATTCTATTCTATTCTATTCTATTCTATTCTATTCTATTCTATTCTTTCTTGTTACCCTGTTATGCAAATCTCTTTTAGCTCAAATTATGGCTGTGGCATTTGCATAATTAGGCTGAAATACTTCTCTTCCTGGGACCTATTTTTATGTACTGCTTTCCTCTGGGTTTGTATACAGCATCCAAATGATACGTTTGGTGTATGCAATGTTTTAAAATGGATAGCACCCTACTGCCTCAATCAGATTTCTCCACTGAGATGAAAGCAACCTCTACATTATTCAAGGCCATAATCTATACAAGACAACCTTACTGTCCCTTCTATTTCCATTTTTTTTAAATGGCTGGGCTTAGAAAGATAAATATTCCTTCCGCTTTTGATAGAAGATCACTAATCCTGAAGTGATAAGGCTACCATTTCAAACATGAAATAAATCAGGCTAAAATGTAAAGAAAACTGTAGGCATCTTGCTTTTTAAAATATTAATTCCTTCTCTTTTATGGCCAGAAAAGGGACTTGCTTAAGAAAAAAAGGACAGAAAAACATTGGGCTCTTGATATTGAGAAGAGGACAAAATTCAGTGGCAGGTTTATAATTCTCTGGAGACCAACATGGAGAAATGAAATTGAGTTGTGTTGATGTCATCAGGCAATGGACACAACATGGGTTATTATGGAATATACCACTTGTGTGATGATGTCCTTGTGCATGTTGCAGGAATTGGGTAGGGCTATTCTAGAGAAAAGAAGATCTAGGGGGTGACATGATAGCAGTCTTCCAATATTTGAGGGACTGCCACAAAGAAAAGGGAGTCGAGCTATCCTCTAAAGCAGTGGTCACCAACCGGTGGGCCGGGGACCACTGGTGGTCTGTGAGAAAATTTTGGTGGTCCGCAGAGAAATGTCACCCCCAAAGCAATTAATCCAGGCTGCACAGGAACACAAGGCTGTAACACCCATATGGCCCATGGAAACACAAGGCTTGCCTTGCTTGCATTGTGAACAACACAAGATGGGGAGGAGGGAAAAGGAAAGGGGGAACTTCTCCCACATACCTTGCCTGGCCACCGGGCTGCTTCTTTCTGCTTCTTTCTTCTGCTATTGGCTGCACGCAAGGAAAGCAGCAAAAGTCTTTCTTTGTCTCCCCCAAACTCCATCAGAAATGAGTCTTTGGGATCCTGCAAGGCCTCCTCCTCCTAGAGGCTCACAAAGACTCATTTCTGGCAGAGTTTGGGGGAGACAGAGTTTGGGAAAGACTTCTGCTGTTTTCCTTGCATGAAGCCAAAAGTCTCTCTCTCTCTCTCTCCCCATGAGAATGGAGCTGGAGACGGTATCCTGTGATCCCAAATAAAGAACGATTGATCGGTAGGAAAACAGGGTTGGGGACTTTACTACAGACGATTTGGGATTTTCCCAGGGTCTCTGGTACATGGGATTTAAAATTATGAGTTTGGTGGTCCCCGAGGTGCAAAAGGTTGGGACCCCTGCTCTAAAGCACCTGAAGGCAGGACAAGAATCAATGGATAGAATGGAAACTAATCAAGGACAGAAGCAACTTGGAACTAAAGAGAAATTTCTTGACAGTCAGAGCAATTAATAGTGGAACAACTTGCCTCCAGAAATTGTAGGTGTGTCGTCACTGGAGGCTTTCAAGAAGAGATTGGGCAGTCAATTTCTCTGAAATAGTATAGGATCTCCTGCAGGGGGAGCAGGGGGCTGGAGTAGAAGACCACAAAGGTTCCTTCCAGCTCTATTCTGATTCCTCTCTCCTCATTTGGATGCCACTGTGGCCGGTTGCAAATGCTGCAGCTTTTCTTGCAACAGGGAAGAACAACGCAAAATGATTTATAGGATCCGATGTGAAACTGGAGGAGAAAATATTTAGAAGTCTGGTTTGCATGCAGAGGGTCCCTTCACTTGCTATAATTAGTTTCCAGATCATGGGAAATTAGCACAAGTCATTATGCTTTATGTTTCAGAGGGCTGGAGTATTGACTGGTGTGTCTGGTTCTGCATGCTGCATTTTAAGAAGGATTCAGATAAACGTGATCAATTTATGAGAAGGGCGATAAGGATGATCAATGGAGTAGAAACAGACTCGCAGAAGGAGAGAGACGGAGGGAACTGAATCTCTTTAGCCTGGACCGGGGGGAGGAAATAGCTGACGTGTTATTTCAAACTATTGCATTCAACAGGGATCATATAGAAAAAGGCCGCAATCTGATTTTGCACTGATTCAGACTGCAAGATTTTATTTTATTTTATTTTATTTTATTTTATTTTATTTTATTTTATTTTATTTTATTTTATTTTATTTTATTTTATTTTATTTTATTTTATTTTATTTTATTTTATTTTATTTTATTTTATTTTATTTTATTTTATTTTATTTTATTTTATTTTATTTTATTTTATTTTATTTTATTTTACTTTACTTTACGTTACTTTACTTTATTTATTTTGTCAAGCAATTATAAGATAACAGGTATAAGTATAAACATAGTTATGGATACATGAAATGGGTACATATAAGAAAAATTTAAAAAATAGAAACAATAGGACAGGGACGGTAGGCATGTTGGTGTGCTTATGCATGCTCCCTACAGATCTCTTAGAAAGGGGTGATGTCAATAGTAGACATGATATGATAGATGTGATATGATAGATGTGAGGTGATAGGTCTTCCCTCCCACCCAACTAGTTGCACTGGGAAAGAAGGAAGGAAGGAAGGAAGGAAGGAAGGAAGGAAGGAAGGAAGGAAGGAAGGAAGGAAGGAAGGAAGGAAGGAAGGAAGGAAGGAAGGAAGGAAGGAAGGAAATATGAAAAGAAAAAGGGGACAGAAAATATGAGAGAGAAAAAAGGAGAGGGAGGGAGGGAGGGAGGGAGGAAGGAAGGAAGGAAGGAAGGAAGGAAGGAAGGAAGGAAGGAAGGAAGGAAGGAAGGAAGGAAGGAAGGGTTTATTTTATTATTTCCCCCATATTGGGAACCATGCAAAACAGTCTTTGTTTGCCCACTGCACAGAGCTGTAAACTATGGTTTTCAGACTTCAGTGGCTGAGTACACACGTATTGTGGCTTAGCAGGATGAACGATCTGAATTGCTGAGAGAGTTGCATAGCAGTGGGCCTTATTAATTAATACTCAGGGCAGCCTTTCAGGTTTGTGACAAGCTTTTTACTCTGCACCTGTCATAAGATGGGAGAGATGAGGAGAAGAGATAAATGCAGAGGCAGATTTTAAGGGAAAAGCTTGACATGATAATACCTATAAAGGCTTAAACTCTCATTCCCTTTAAATAGTCTCTGCATCTTGGAAGCATTAAAGTTGGGGGCGGGGGAATCTACTTTAACCTACCAATAGATAAATTAATTAGCTTGGAGCTTAGAGAGTGAAAAAAAATAGCTGAGACTAATGAAGTTTCTATTTGGAACTGGGTCAAAGACACTTGTGGGTCCTTTAAAGTACTATGGTCCAGTTAAGAGATGTGAAGATAGCACACAACACACATACACACACACACATGCACAAGTAAAAATCCTGACTAAGTGAAAGTAAGACTTTAACAAGGGATCGCTTAAATTTTGTTCCAGAACTGAGTGATTGATTGACAAGGAACAATGGAAGACTTTCCTAGAATTATCTAGAGGTAATTGGATAGGGTATGCAAGAAAGAAAGAAAGGAAGGAAGGAAGGAAGGAAGGAAGGAAGGAAGGAAGGAAGGAAGGAAGGAAGGAAGGAAGGAAGGAAGGAAGGAAGGAAGGAAGGAGGAAAGAAGAGAGAAGAAAAGAAAAGAGAGAGAGAGAGAGGAAGGAAGGAAGGAAAGAAGAAAAGATAGGTAAGTGGGAAGGAAGGTAGGAAGGAAGAAAAAGAAAGAAAGAAAGAAATAGCACTAGCACTTAGACTTATATACCGCTTTATAGTGCTTTCCAGCCTTCTCTAAGCGGTTTATAGAGTCAGCCCCTTGCCTCCAACAATCTGGGTCCTCATTTTATGCCCCTTGGAAGGACAGAAGGCTGAGTCAACCTTGATCCTGGTGAGATTCGAATTGCCAAATTGCAGGCAGCCAGCAATCAGCAAAAATGGCCTGCAGTACAGCACTCTAACCACTGCGCCACCGAGACTCGTGAAAGAAAGGAAGGAAGGAAGGAAGGAAGGAAGGAAGGAAGGAAGGAAGGAAGGAAGGAAGGAAGGAAGGAAGGAAGGAAGGAAGGAAGGAAGGAAGGAAGGAAGGAAATATATTTTTGAACAATTTAATTCAAAGGCACTATTAGGAGAATTTCTGAAGTAGAGTTATCACATCAGGGCTGCAATAATCCACAATTAAATCTTTGTTTCTATCCAGCAATCATCTCATATTTTTGAAGACCCAGTATGAGAGCTCTCTTATTCTTAGCCTTCTTGGAATACAGTAAAAAAAAAAAATATAGAAGTCTTGTCCACAAGAGGAGAAAACTTTTGAGAAGCTGGATGGTTTCATTATTGGAAGTGGCAGTTAAATGAACTGGTCAGGAACAAAACAACAGTTATTGACTTCTGAAATTAAATTGTTTTGTCCTGAGATTCTCAAACGGTCAGAAAAGCTACCAAGCCCAAACCATCATGAAAACGGGGATCCAGCCAAGCATTGATGCCATTTCTCACGCACTGCAATAAAATATGAGGGTGAATCCAGTTATGATTGGAAATTATTAGCCAGGCAAGCATTTTTCTGACCTATAGTATATTGTTTTAAAATGAATACATCACCACATCTTGAGCTTTTCTTCATTAAATCATTTGGGTTGAGCAGTCTGGAAAGAGAGCATAAAGTTCAACCAGTTGGTAAGCTATCTTTATTAAATGTGAAAACTCAACACCCTTCTTGTTCTGGTATTGATTTAATTCTTGGTTCTCTTACCTGGGAGATTTCCAGTTGCACACCAATTAGGTCAGGACCAGAAAAAGATGTCACACTGAAATAATGATGATTTATGCTTATATAAACATTAATCCTAGCCAGAAAGGCTCATTTCAAAGAAATCAAGGTTCTTTGGTGGAAGGGAGCCTCCCCGTAGATGTGGGTACAGAAAAGGAAAAAATTGAGAGAGCAAAGTCATCCAGATGATCGTGTTAAGTCTTCTCTAGCAGCTAAATTGGTGCAGTGCTGCGTAAACATTTCCCAGATAAAATTAAATCAACATAATTCATTATAATCTGGAGGGAGGATTCTTTGTCTGCTTGGGGGCTTAATGCAATAGGATTCACCAATTCAGTGAATTTATAAAGGTGCAGGTGTTGGGAAAAAATGAGTTTTATCAATAGCTAAGGTTGATGTGTGAATGCAACATCTAGAGTTGAACTGAAATATGTTGGAATGTATTTAATTCATTCATTCATTCGTTTGTTCATTCATTCATTCATTCATAAAAATTATAAGTTGCCTATCTTAGGTAGCCACTGGGAAAAATTCTGGTGATTGGTCTGTGTAAAGTTACCTTCCTCCCTCCCTTCTTTGCATCTTCCTTCCTTCCTTCCTTCCTTCCTTCCTTCCTTCCTTCCTTCCTTCCTTCCTTCCTTCCTTCCTCCCTGCTTCCTTCTATTCTTCCCTCCCCTTCTTTCGCTTCTTCCTTCCTTCCTTCCTTCCTTCCTTCCTTCCTTCCTTCCTTCTTCCTTCTATCCTTCCCTCCCTTCCCCTTCCTTCACTCCTTCCTTCCTTCCTTCCTTCCTCTCCTCTCCTCTCCTCTCCTCTCCTCTCCTCTCCTCTCCTCTCCTCTCTCCTCTCCTCGTAACCAGTGAAAATAAAAAAAAATTAAAAGCAAAGTCGACTGTTTTGATATGCAATCACAGCTAGAATAGTCTCCCTGCATTAATCTTTGGTGTCTCCAAAGCGCTTTTGTGCTGTATGACAAATAGGTACACATAAAGTCAGGGAGAATGAACAGAGAGAAGAAGAGCCATGGAGAGAAACAGGCAATTGAAATAAACAAACTGCAAAATAAATTGGTTTCCCCTTTTTGTACTGTGATTTGAAATTTGGGAGTGAGAATCCTTTCTTCTAACGTGTCCCTAAAATGAAGGTGATGGTTTCTTTTCAGTATGTAACAAAGGAGCAAAATTATCTGCAGACTTCCAAAGTTTTTTTCCCCCCCATTCTTTCTCCATTTTAGACAAATTTTCACAACTAGGAAAACAGGTCATCCTTAGACAATTATACAATAGCACACATTAAACAACAAAAGTTGCAAACTGTTCGACACTAACCTACTGAATGGACCAATCTTGATCTCCTGCCATGTTGCTTTTACTAGCATTTAAAAAAAAAATGTTTCCGGAAGACCCAAAGATGCTTTTTCCAAAAGACAATTGGACTTTCTTGGTTTCTTTCTTTTGAAAACATTTCACTTTTAATCCAAGATGCTTCTTGAGTTTTAGAAGCTCCTTCTTTAGAAGGTTCTTCTTCAGCGAGATGCAAAAAATTTTCAAATGGAAAAAAAAAAAACACAAGAAAATTCAAAGAATCTCTGTAGATTTGTTCCCTAAAGACTAAGCTGGGAGATTATATGCATATCCCTCTGGATATAGATAAGGAGATAACCTGGACATTTCAAAGGTGAGGAATTGATCTGACACATCAAACAGATTTATCAAATCATCCCTTTCAACCCGGTTTTTAAATCAAATGGATTGATGTGTTTGATGTGTTGAATCGAGTTATATCGATAAGGCAGGCAACTGGGATAGTGAGGAAAATTCTTTATTTGTGGTGTGGCTTATATACAAGGGATGCATTTCTTTTCCTCCCACAAGTGTCTTCAAAAAACAATAAGTAAAGGTAAAGGTTCCCCTCACACATACATGCTAGTCGTTTCTGGCTCTTAGGGGTCGGTGCTCACCTCCGTTACAAAGCCGAAGAAGAGCCAGCGCTGTCCGAAGACGTCTCCGTGGTCATGTGGCCAACATGACTAAATGCCAAAGGTGCACAGAATGCTGTTAATCCCAGAAATAATTAGAAGCTAATAAGATCTTCTAATGTTGGGAATGATACAATCATGGAATCCAATATTTATGGTGACGTGATTGAGAGAGTCTCCAACATTTCTTCAGAAGGGCAAGCTCAGTATGCCATGATGGTAGGTTTTCTTTTTTCTTTTTTAAAAAGTGTGGTCCTCCCTCCCTCCCTTCTTCCCTTCCTTCCTTTTCCCCCGTCTCTCTTCTTCCTCTCTTGCTCTTTCCTTCTTTATATCTCCTCTCTCTTCTCCCTCCTCTTCCTTCCATCCATCCATCCATCCATGGAAAGATGCCACGTGGCACCAGCCAAAACTAATGAAAAAGATCAGCTTCAATGCATTTCTTTGATATATCTTTCAATACTGCTAGATGTAAACATTCAACTCTCACCATGCATTTGATTCAAGAACCCGTCACGGTACCATACTGGTATTTTACAGAAGTTTTAGGCAACTTTCATTGGCAATCATCATCATCATTTCCTTTTAATGACCCCCTAATCCCTTGCGGGGTGAAGTCTGGGCGACTGAATGGAGCTGAGTGTTTACTGGCCGGATGCCTTTCCTGTCACCAGTGCAGAGTTTTGTTCAGTGGATACATTCTCATTGTGTCCAGAGAGAGAAAAATATCTGCTTCTACCCAGGTTCGAACTCACAACCTCCTGATTGCGAGGTGATAGCTCCACCTGCAGGCCACCGCAAACACTCTTTCATTGGCAAACATGGTTCAGTGGAATTGGATCATCAGAAAACATATGCGTGTCTGAACCCAAAGTCCCCGACTCACGAATTTATACAAGGATTTTGCATAGTTAGTGTGAGATCTATAGTAAGAGGGAACATTCCTTTTCTGACTGTAAATAAGGATGTTAGTACATTCTCCCAATGTGAATACAGCTCCCGTTCAAATTTTATAAATGCAAGGTGAGTCGGCCGTCTTACAATGAACCATATATCATGGGGCTACTTCTAATCACATTATTATTGATCTTAAAGAATTTTCAGGCTGGTCGGTGATATTGCAGTTGTATGTGTGTGTGTGTGATGAATTGGAAAGACAATTAATGCTCTGCCAAGTATTTCTCCCCGTTGAAATATTGTGCAGGCATCTACAGAGAAGCAGCTACACAAACCTTCCAGGGGATGTGACCACTTTAACAATCGGAGGATAAGTGCTTTGTTCCCACCAGAGATTTTCTGAAGAACTTGTTCCCAATTTTATTTAATTTTTTGCCATTTTAGCAAACATCTGATGAAAGGAATCGAGGTGTGCGGTTGTGGAGCCTTGCTTGCAAGTCAGGGAGAAGGGAAACAACCCTGGGTAAAAAAAATAACATCTCGACCCCAGATAATTCTGATATTTAGAGTACTATGGGCTTCCTCTGCCATTTATATTTTAGTCAGCGTTGACTCGTAATGATGAAAAATCGAAAGAAAAAATGATGTTCAGGAGGATGTAATTGGTTCCTTAGGAACAACATAAGAAATGCAAGCAGAGTCGGAGAATTAAAAATTAAAAGCAGGAGCAGAACTCACCCAGATAGGAAATGCATTAAAAAGAATCCATTAACTACCTGGAGTATTTAGAGGGCAAATGAAGAGATAATAGACTCACAAACCTGGGCAATAATGGAAGTCCACAAAGAAAACCATTTAGTGGATGCCACAAGGGGTCAGGCAGACACAAACCGCTTCAGTACCGACCTTAGAGATGGTCACAGTTTTGGTTTGCTCTGCATGAAAAGGAGGACTTGAATAAACAGCTTCTCCTCGTTTCACTGGGAAGTAGAAAAATCCTTCACCAGTTCCTCCTCATGAGATGTTCTCTAAAAATTTAATGGAATCTACAGAGCCTTTGAGGCAGGAAATGTGGGAACCTCATCTCATCCTTTATTTTATTTTATTTGTCAATTGCTTACAAGATAATAAGTAAAAGTAAAAACATAGTTATGAATACATGGATACATATAAGAAAAATAAAAAAAAATAAAACCAACGAATTTAAATAACAGAGAACCTATAAGTAAAAAGAAACAATTGCCACATAATATAATTTAGGAAATATTTAACTCACTGTCAAATGTAAAACAGTTTAAATAGTTTTAGTACAATTACTGTGACATTTGTTTGTATGAATCTTTGTCTTCGAGTTTGTATATTCATATATTTTAATTTTTTGTATTCAATAAAGTTTTTTAAAATCCCCCCAAAAATAAAAGAAACAATAGGACAGGGACGGAAGGCACATTGGTACGTCTATGCACGCCCCCTACAGACCTCTTAGGAAAGGGGTGAGGTCAATAGTAGACAGTCTAAGGTTAAAGTTTTTGAGTTTTGGGGAAGAAACCACAGAGTCAGGTAGAGTATTCCAGACATTGACCACTCTGTTGTTGAAGTCGTATTTCCTGCAATCAAGTTTGGTGCGGTTAACCTTGAGTTTGTATCTACTGTTTGCTTCCTTCCATGAATATCCTTCTATGAATGTTTCAGCAAAACGCTCCTCTTCTTTGGAATAATATTTAAAAGCGATTTCTTTTCAAACCGAACCGGGAAAAGAGGGGGAAAAATGCAGGAACAATGGTCAATTAGGACTATTTATAATTTTTGAAGGACTATCAGTCCCATCCTACCTGGCCCCTCTATCAGTGCATTGCTCTGAATCTCCACAATTACTGCTTCCATTTGGCTATCTCCAACTTCTGTCTAAGCCTTTCCCAGCCTGGATACAAGGAGACACAGTGGCTCAGTGGCTAAGACGCTAAGCTTGTCAATCAGAAAGGTTGGCAGTTCAGCAGTTCGAATCCCTAGTGCTGCATCACGGAATGAGCTCCCGTTACTTGTCCCAGTTTCTGCCAACCTAGCAGTTCAAAAGCACATAAAAGTGCAAGTAGAAAAATAGGGACCCCTTTGGTGGGAAGGTAACAGCGTTCCGTGTACCTTCGGCATTCAGTCATGGTGGCCACATGACCACGGAGACGTCTTCAGACAGCGCTGATTCTTTGGTTTTGTAATGGAGCGGAGCACCGCCCCCTAGAGAGGGAAACGACTAGCACGAGGGGAACCTTTACCTTTAACCTGGATGCACCCAAACTGTGCTACATTTACAGCATAAATATACCTCAACCAATGTATGTCATAGAATAGCAGTGCTGGAAGGGACCTAAGAGGTTTTGTAGTACATCTCCCTGTCCAAGGTGGGAGACAACACAAGTAAAAGTAGGGTGTGGGGGGAAGCAAGATCAATTAGGTTCTACCATTTTTTTTCCCAAACTACAGAGTGTAATTGATAGGTTTCAATTTTTAGTTATAGGAACATGATTTTCTAAGAGGTAGCATGAGAATTATATGAATAATCCTTTACTATAAGCTAACAAACTTTTCCTTGTTCAGAGTTCATATAACTGCTGAAACAAAACCCATAATAGACAGCTCTCTCTAAGCAGTTGACTAGAGTCAGCCTCTTGCCCCCAGTAATTTGGGTCCTCATGTTACCCACCTTAGAAGAATGGAAGGCTGAGTCAACCTTGAGCCTGATGGGATTTGAACTGCCAAATTGCAGGCAGACGGCAGTCAGCAGAAGTAGCCTGCAGTACTGCACTCTAACCACTGCATCACCATGGTTCATAATGCAGTCCAGATTAAATTTATCCGAGGGAGAAGTTCAACTCAGCTGAGCTCGTCTTGTCCATGCATATACTCCCCGGATTTTCCTGCCCATGGAAATATGTCTTCTTTCTTCTTATGATGCAGCTCCATTCTTGACTTGATTACTGTTTATTAGAGTTTTCAGGGCCTCCTTTATTATTTTCTGTTCATTCTTTAGTGCAAATTGCTTCAAGGAGAGAAAAAAAAAACGTGCTAGGAATCCCAACGTACCAGAAGATGAAAATGAAGTCTTCCAAAGAGAATTGGGTCAGGAGTAGGTTTCTGGAATTGGGTCAGGAGTAGGTTTCTTTTAAACTAAGTTCAGAAGAATTTAATTCAAGAGCTTTGCAAAGAAAAAGGTTATAGAAGCAGTCCAAGGTGAGCTGAGGAACAATTTTGAAGCAGAAGCAAATTAACCAATTATAACAACGTGCTAGGGCTACATCTTGTCCTTTAAACTGTGGGAGGCCCTCAACCGACGAGGTGACTTCATACTTCATGTGGAGTTTTCTGTGGTAATTTGCCGGTTACATTCCAGGTTTCTGCTTGTTTTATCTTCTGAGTTTTGTGTATGTGTTCCCTCCCACTCCCATAAAGCCTACTAGCCACTTTCTCCTCTCTCCTCATCCCCCAAGGAATCATATTGCCTTTCATTTGATTTGCTTGTTTGGCTTGTTCATGTTTCCGTCGCCTTTAAAAAATTAATGTCCTTTTTCCTCAGGTTGAGGCTTAACTCTTTTTGATCCCATTTAACATTTAAAGATGTGACCAGTTTTGCATCAAACCGCCCCCCCACCCTCCCCAATGTAAAATATTTTTTAGAGTCGTTCCTGGGTTTGGGGTAGGGGAGGAAACCCGGATATTTATTCACCGCCCCTTCTCTTTTCAGCAATTTCGACTTCTGTATAATATGAGGAATATTTATTTATCTAATTTTCCTCTCCTTCTCGTTCTTTTACATTGATCTGTCTGCAGTCATTAGCTCCATTTCAGTGCTGTTTATGATCGTACAATCACGATTCTGTCGATTTATTTTTATGATCTTTTTTTTATTTTTTGAGCCATTTGTGGTTTTTGGAGACGAGGAAGAAATCACAAGCTTCAACTTCGAAAGGATGGTATCTCAAAAGAGCAGTGGCGAATATACAGGAATTGGTACAGGAATTGGATGGATCTGGGATAAATAGAATGATAGGCATTGAAGGGGTTTTGGAGGTTTTCTAGTCTAAACTCCTAATCAAGGTAGGAGTCAACATGCCACTCCAGACGAAATGGTTGTCCAATCTTTTCTTGAAGATCTTCAGTGATGGAGCATCCATAACTCTAGGAGGCAAAATAATTGTTCTCACTATAAGGAAATCCCTCCTTATTTCAAGGTTGGGTCTCTTTCTAATAACCTTCCACCTAGTGTTCTTCCAGTGTTGTAGATGCTCCATCATTGGAGGTGCCCTCAGGTGCTCTGGAGGATACATCAATGCCCTCTTTCCTGTGACATCCCTTCAAGTATTGGAAGATTTGAATTTTGAATTTGAATTCTTTATTGTCATTGTACATATTTATTTATTTATTTTATTTATTCGTACTTCTATACCGCTCCCTCTCCCAAAAAGGGACTCAAGGCGGTGTACACTCAACAAACAAGGTAATACAGAAAACAGAAGCGAAAACAGGTAAATAATCAAGATGGCCAAGAATCACCCCTATAAAATTACAAAATATAAACCCCAATGATCTTATTTGGCTAGACCGGCTTGCTTGAACAGCAAGGTCTTAACTGCGCGCCGGAAGGTTAGGATGTCTGACATGGCTCGTATATCCGGGGGGAGACAATTCCAGAGGGATGGGGCTATACATATATACATAGTATACACGTACAATGAAATTCACATAACACCCAGACACCAGACTCAACATGCACACACACATGACAATCCCCAAACACCCCCCACCCACCAAAATTCCCCACCTCCTAAAAACACACAAGCCTCCACACAACAGACCAAGTGATACTGTCCAACAGCTCACTGATGGTGGTCCTTAAGTTAATTGTTAAGTGCAATTATAGCTCTGGGATAAAAACTGTTCAGAAGACGTGTGGTCCAAGTTTTAATTGTTCTGTATCTTCTGCCAGAAGGCAACAGTTCACAAAGATTGTAAGCAAGATGGGAAGAGTCTCTGAGAATGTTGTGCAACTTCTTCAAACAGCAAGGTGTGAAGATGTCATCCAGGGCTGATAGCTGGAGCCCGATGATATTCTGGGCAGTTTTAATGATTCCCTGTAGAGGTTTTTTGTCCACTACAGAGCTGCTCCCATTCCATGCAAGAATGCCATATGTCAGGAACACTCTCAATGGTGCTGCAGTAGTAGGACAGAAGTAGGTGCTGAGATAGGTTTATTTAAGATGCTATCATGTCTCCCCTAATCCTTTTCTTGTTTCTCTTAGCTATTCATCATATGTCTATGGAGATTCTCACTCATCCAGGACATGGTGCTTTTTCAGGAGGCAACTGGACTTTCTTGTTGTTGTTGTTGTTGTTGTTTTGTTGTTTTATTGAGATGTTTCGTTTCTCATCCAAGAATGTTTCTTCAGTTCTGACTGGATCCTTTCATTCCCCACCATCCACTCCAAGCTGAAAAAGCTTCTTGAATGGAAAGCAAAATATCTTCAAAGAAAAACAAGAAAGTCCACTTGGCTCCCGAAAAAGCATCTTTAGTGGTATTCATCATATGGCTTAGCCACCAGACTTTCTATCATCTTTGTTGCTCTTCTCTGAATACAAACATGGATTCTTTATTCTCTGATGTTTTATCTGTGGGGTTTCTGCCAGCAATACAAATAATACCACTACTTATATTGGTGATGAAAAGGAGAAGGAGAAGAAGAATCTCTATCATGAATGACTCAGAGAAAAATCTCACCTGGAAATGTTGAAGCTTGTTACACTGAGCAGAAATGAAACAGTACTACAGTACTTTGCAAAACTCTTAGAAGGCCTACTAAAAGTCAATAACAGAAAACTGGATGGATCTATAGTATCTCTTTGTACAAAGCTGCTTCCTCCGTTCTCATTAAAAATTGAAAACTACACAGAGAAAGAACAGATGAAGATTTAACTGTACACCATAGACCAGGAGATGACGGATAGTTTCTAGATTCCCATTTTTAGGTGAATTTTATTGGTTTAAAAGTGGAGGGTTGAAAGGTTTCCTTCTCACAAAACAGGGGTGTGAAAGTTTTGGAGTGGATCACAGACTACTTTAAGGTTTTGCAAAGGAATGAAGGCAGGAGTGGCATTCTACAAGTTCGCACCTATTCACTAGAACTGGTTGTTAACATTCTAAGCAGTTCAGAGAACTGGTTGTTAGAAGAAATTACTGGCTAATCCTGTAAGGAAGGCAGGCAGGAAACATTCTGGTGTTGCTTACAGAAACTGCCTCTCCCTTAACCCTCATTACATTCTTGGCAGGACTAGACTTCCTGTCTCAGGAACTTCTCTGGAGTTTTTCCCCTCCTTTGCTGGTACTTTGCTTGGGTGGAGTGACCATTCAAAGTTACGATGGCACTGAAAAAAGTGACTTATGACCATTTTTCACACTTACGACTGTTGCAGCATCCCCACAGTCATGAGAGGCCAGGCAAGGAGATGTGTCCCTCGATGTGAGCGATATTGAGTTGGCCACACCCAGCCAATAACATGACTACCAAGCCATGTCCACCCAGTCACATGACCACCAAGCCACTCCCACCACCTAAGCCACGCCCACAGAACCGGTTGTTAAAAATGTGAATTCCACCCCTGGATGAAGGCCACATCACATATAGAGATGAGATCATATTTGGGGGAGAAATTGTCTATTTAAAGCTTATCCTACACTTCGGAAATCACTGATAGAAAATAATATGTGTAGCTCAGGTTGAACTGTAAGTTCCTTGGTGCTCTTTGTGTAGTTTTCTTGTAGATGCTTCATGACCCAAACTAGGTGACATCCTTAATGCCATGGTGGATGAAAAACTGATGATGTTACTGAGATGGAGCAATGAACCATCTGCATCATGGATCCCCCGTTTCTCCCACTCAAAATGTTAGGAGAACTCATGGTCAATTTTCAACAGTTATGATCAAAGGAGCTTTAAAGACCTAGAAAAGGAGTTTGACCCCCACAGTTTATCCAGCCCTAGATATAAAGGGAAAGCATATATTGTACAATCCATCTAAAAATAGTGCAGCTTCTTTTCACTAAGTGGGGGGGAAATAGGATAGAAGCATTATGTTCTGATCTCGTTTCAAGGTGCACTGTTATTATTTTCTCTTAAAGCAAACAGTGTAATAGCAGGCTTCCTTAATGCCAGGTTCTCGTGCCAGGTTTGTTTATGTAGCTTTATTTTAAGCCCCCTTTCACCTTGCTAGATATTGTCATTAAAATGGGGCTGTATATTTGAATATCTTGTTGACAGTCCTTTCCCCAGCAAAGTTGAAAGACCCTTATTCTAATTAAATAGGCATTGCAGCACGGTGAATATTGGCAGTTTTGAAAAATGCCAATATTTCCCCTTCAATTCCTGCAAACAGAATTACAGGTTATTAATAAATAGCAACATGTCCATCCTGGTGATGGAGAGACTGTCTGGATGTCTAAGTGCTCCTTTTTTAGAAAAAAAATCTCTATTTTGTCTAGAGAAATGTATTTTACTAACCTGTGAAATTCTCATAACACAAGGGGTGTGTGTGTGTGTGTGTGTGTACAAAAAACTTTGGGGGACAAGCTCATAATTTGTTCTTCTTCGTACACGTCAAAAGAGGTAATTGCAGGACAAAGAGTAAACGTGCCCCCAAAAAACCTTCTCAAAATTCTCTACTTGGAGAAGTTGGGTGGATTATTTCTTTCTGTTTCCACTTGAGAAGTTTCCCCTAGGAAACTAGGTAATCTGCAAACTGCTGGAGACAAGGTGACACAAAGAAAGACAGGGCATTTAAACCATTCTTCTTCGATGCACTGTGCAAGTCCAAAAATTAAGTTTGTGTGAACCTCGACAAGATGGAGCATTGATAGAAAAGAATCTCTGAAGCTCAGGGTTGAACTGTGGGGTCCTTGTGAGCTTGGTGGTTTTCTTGCAGATGTTTCATGACCCAACTAGGTAACATAATTGGTGCTACTTCTGTCCACAGGTAAATTTCTCCCATTCGTATGCTTACTGAAGCATTTGATTCCCATATGTGGTACCAACCGAAGAGGATCTTTGTAGCTCAGGGTTGAACTGTGTGCTCCTTGGTGAAAGATTTCTTGCAGATCTTTCATGACCCAACTAGGTAACATCATTGGTTAGCACTGATGGTACCTAGCTCTTCTCTACTCTTTGTTAAAACCATCAATTTACACCACCACCAAAACAACTTGCAAGAAAACAACCAAGCTCAGAGGATCTCACAAGGACCCCACAAGATGGAGTAGTGTAGAGTACTGCGATGGGAAAGACAAGAGGAGATATTTAGAGTTAAGGAGTCTTCATGAAGAGTCTTAAATCCTTGAAATAGAGAGTTTCCACTTGGCTTCTCTGGAAAGAGTGTGAGAACTTACATTCATCTCTGGCTTCCTGTTGGTGGTGATGGATGCCGAAGATTGATGGTTTTAGCAGGGCAGCAGAACAGAGACATAGCTTTATTCATAGGTTGTTGGTTTGAGGAAAGTTTGAAGCTCCATGAAGCAGAAGAGGGTACGTATATTTTGGAGAAATATGTCAGAAAGAGTGAATTGGCTTCACAGGTTTGGCTTCATCCTCTGCAGATGACTTCTGGTGGAGATCGAAGCAGAGAATGGTAACAGGTTTTCCCAGCCAGAGAAAACCCAGCTGTCAAACTGGCTAAGAGAAGGAAATTGTTGGCCAGGTTCTTGAAGCTTTTTTCTTCATAAAAGGTCAAAAGTGTTGGGGAAAATCAGCTGGCATACATATGTGAGTGAGCATAGAAGGAAACATGACTTGGATTAGGTGGGAATTATATAAATTCATCCTGAGGACACTTCTTCTCAGACTTCTGCTTCTGCTTCCTCCTTTGAGATCCTGTCTTGCAAATGATTTCCTGAAGTTGGGAGGGGGGGGAACATTGGCAGAGTGTAAGCAAACATAGAAAGTTGGCTAACATACATACATACATTTATGTATTTGGTTTCAGTATCTTTGCTTTTTTCCTCACTGAGCCAAGAATCATAGGAGATGAAAAATAGTCATTAGAAACCAATAATAATTTTTAACGAGTACTTTTAATTAGCCAATGCATTAAAATTAGTTTGGTCAAGCTTTATGGAGGGCACGGGGTTAATTCCTAGGCCGATGTATGTTTGTTAATTTTTCACATGCTTTTTTCACTGATGGAATGGATAGAAGGAACAGACCTTTAATGAAGCATCTTTCACACCATATGGCTGAGGAAAGCAATATAATCTTGGCTTTAAACGGGGGCGCCCGCACTCTGTTCTGCAAAACATAATCAAGATTTATCTCCAAGATGGCCGTTAATCTTACAAATGGAGATTGAACATTTCGTGACCACAAGCAGGTGGTTACAACATCAGCCTTGGCAGGGATTTGAAAGGCTGCAAAAAAGGAAAAAAAATAGTTTAAAAGAGGAAATTATTAATTCTTTGAAAACTTCCCAGACTGTAGCCATGTAGGTCTATAGGAACATACAAGTGTTTTCCAAGAATAAATGGGACAATTAATTTATTAAAAGTAAAGCTTTCAATGGGCTAACATCTCAGTCATCAGTGCCGCTGTCAGGATTCCAGCAATCGTTCTAATTAAATCATAATTCTTGAGCCAAACTTCAAAAAACTTCAAAGGATTCATTAGAGGCGACATACTGGCACTGCCCTGCATGAAGCCAACTCTGGCATATGTCATTTACAGTCCCCTGTGACCCTGTTTCCCACCTCCCTCCCCCCTGGGTGTTGTCATAAATCAGATTCTTCCATTGAGCAGCTTCATAGGCTGGGTGTCATCAATCACATTCTCCAATTAAATATATTCGCAGGCAAAAGCTCTGGTAGTTTAGTTACAATCTTTTAAAGATAAGAGTTGGAATGTACTTTTGCTTTCAAACTGCTGCCCTGCTCTTCCAGATTACCTCCCCCCCTCCCCCCCCTTTTTTAATGGCAACTACTAAAACAGGCAAAGGAATGTTTGATGAGTTGACAGCTGCGGTATTTGGAACTGCAAGGAAAAGGAAGGCCTTTACTAAGTCTGAATTGAGAGAAATTGAAATGGGAAAAGTTGGTGCTACAGAGAGCGATAATGCTTTTGAGCGGTCTATCCATACAGGTGATTTACTGGGTGATGATAGAAAGATAGAGGTAGAGAGAGATAGAGAGACAGAGAATGACAGAGGGAGAGAGGAAGAGGGATGGAGAGAGAGAGAGAAAGTGGGAGAGATAGATACAGAGAAACAGAGAGAGAGAGATGAGAAAGAGGGAAGGGGAGAATAAATAGGCAGACAGAGGAACAGAAAGTGTTTGAACAACATTCAACTTCAAACAAACAATTGCTAATTATTGTCTATCTGGTTGTTTTAGAGTTAATATTGGTGCTTTGTGGCTGTAACTATGATATTTGTTCAAAGAGTCTGAGAGCATAGAAGCTATTAATAGATTCAGCAGATACTGGTGTTCAGTAATATTATGGAACCAGGCCATCTTCAGTTGGGTTTAAGAGGAAGGAAGGGGTGTAAAGGAAGCCAACATTTATACAGAAGTTTCAAATGTGTTCCAGAAGTTCTTCCCTTCCCTTCCTGTCCCTTCCTCTCTTCTCCTCTCTCTCCTCTCCCTTCCTTTCTTTTCTCCCTTCCCCTCCCCTGTCTTCTCCTCTCCTCTCTCTCTCTCTCCTCTCCTCTCCTCTCCTCTCCTCTCCTCTCCTCTTCTCTTCTCTTCTCTTCTCCTCTCCTCTCCTCTCCTCTCCTCTCCTCTCTCCTCTCCTCCTTTATTTTAATGTCAGAAAAACAACAACACTGTCCCACCCTTTAGAACAAAGTCTCCCCTAACTTGGCATTCGCCTGAATAATTATATGCATTACACAACACTGTTCAAAGGTTAATAGTCCTTCTGAGGAGGAAAAAAAAAAGTAAAAACCAACCAATATATCAAGACAAAATAGACTTTCTTTCCCCAAGGTATTTGGAAAAACAGATTTATAATTCCAAGCAGCAATTTATCATAACATTCCATGATAAGGTTTATTCAGCCTTTTTTATCTCCAAGTTTCCTCTGAATCGAGTTAATGTTTTCCTTGCATTCTCTCTCAGCTTTTCGAGCTAAAGTCATAGATTTGTTTCATTCAACCCAGCCCTGTAAACAGGGTTTTTTTATTCTGTAAAACTGCCATATTCCAGTTATTTAAATCTCAGTTTGCCAGTATGATATATATGTGCAACATTTCACACACATATATATCACATATATATCTATATGACATTTGGAACTTATTGAAATATATATCACAAACTTCAGTAGGTTCAAAATGCCTTTTGCATTATACATTTATTTTGAGAAACACGTCCGCCATAAACTGGCAACATCAGAAAAGAAACTTTTGGTCACAAAGTTTGTTCGATGTTAACCAGATGATACGTTTGGAGAAACAGCAGTCACCATCCTCAATATGATATTCTGGAAAGGAACACATGTGGCTGTACCGTGGGCGACTGTGAATCTCACATTAATTTACTAATAGACCAGTGAGATTCTTCTAACCAAATTGCTTGTTCTATTTATACATATGATGTTAACACTGCAGTTTCATCCATGTTATTTGCAGATTTAGTATTCAGTTACCTCTTGCTACCTTATTCAGTTAGTGGCACTGCAAATTTAATCGACTCTACTCTTTCAGCCAAAATATACTGAACTAAGTTAGGATTGTCTGGTACTTCTCTTTAACTTCTCTCCAATCTGATAAGAAGCAGTTATGAGTGCTGAATGATTGCAATATCATCACCTAAACCAGAAATGATATTCAGCAGGTTCTGACCAGTTCTGGAGAACCAGTAGCAGAAATTTTGAGTAGTTCAGAGAACCAGCAAATCCCACCTCTGACTAGACCTGCCCCCATCTTTTCTCTGCCTCCCGAGTCCCAGCTGATTGGTTGGGTCTTCTTTTGTTGCCCTGCACAGGAGAACAGAGCTGGAAAGCAGGTTAGTGGGGTGGGAAAGGAATGGGATTTTGCAGTAACTTTCCCCCAGGAGTGGAGAGGGAATGGGGATTTTACAGTATCCTTCCCCTGCCATGCCCACCAAGCCACGCCCATAGAACCGATACTAAAACAAATTGAAACCCACCACTGACCTAAGCCACTTCTGATAGTTAGTCCACCCATCTGAAAGTTGTCCAGGTGGAGAAATACTGCCTTGAAGCATTGGTCAACTCAACTCAACTCAGTGAGTTTCAGCAATCATAGAGCCTGTTCGCTAGAGAAGCCAGACCCTGGGGAATTATGGGAGTTGAAGTCCACACCTCTTAAAGTTACCCAAGATTAGAATCCCTGGCTTGAAGCAATGGTTACATCAATCCAATGAGTTGGGTTGATGTACCACACAATCTGTTCTCTAGAGCAGCCAGAAACTGGGCAATTCTGGAAGTTGAAGTCCACTCATCTGAAAGTTGCCGAAACTGAGAAACACTGATTTGGTCCTATTTCCTCAGAACGTTATTGAAAATGCCATGGGGGACTATCCGACTGCATGAGTACAGTAGGCTTCAATTGCCTAGTCAATAAGGATTGATGGTAGAATAATAGGATGGAATATAAGCCAGTAGTGTAGAAGAAAACACCTCATGGACCAAAAATAACTGCTGGTTGGATGAGCTTCAGCTGATACTAAAATAGGTTATGGATTCTGCTTCCATGGCTCAATAGGAAAGAAGGCTCCTTGATGCTCAATTAAATTGACATCACCACGTCTAGTTTAATCTGGTAGATATTTGGTTGATTTTTCTTTCTCAGCAATTTGGGGGAATTGAACCTGGGGCCTTCAACTTTCTCCTCTCTCTTTTTAAATGAAAACTTCATTTTACAGAATAACAGAGTTGGAAGGGTCTTTGGAGGTCTTCTAGTCCAACCTTCAGCATAAGCAGGAGACCCTATACCATTCCATGTTCTTCTTAAAAATCACCAGTTGCTTTTCCCCCCCACAAAGCCAATCTCTCTCCCTCTCCCTCCCTCCCTCCCTCTCTCTCTCTCTCACTCTGTTTCTCTCTCCCACACTCACTCTGTCTGTCTGTTTGTCTGTCTGTCTGTCTGTCTCTCTCTCTCTCTCTCAGATGGTGACTCTGAAAATCAACCATGAACTTTTTCCTCTCTTCTTAAAAAGGAGGAAAGGAACAGATTAAGTTACTGCTGTTCATAAAGATTATTCTTTATGATTGCTCAGGCTAACACAGGGAAAGACAGAAATCTTTTCAGAGAATATCTTTAAAGCTACAAATTTCCGTCTCTGCCATCTCATGCATTAAGAACAACAGGGTTGCTTGTATAATTTATTAAGGCACAAGCATAATGGCCCAGAAAAATCATGACACAAGGAAAACAGGATCTACTCCATACTCTGACTGTAAGGAAACCTTACAACCTGCAGAATTTTGATTACCTTACATTTTTTGTCCTGCTTCTGCAAATGTTATTCCAGATCCAATACCAAATGCCACAAGCCCCTTCCAAGTAAATAGCAAAGCAGTGTGGCTTGCTTGGTTTTGGTTTTATCCCAATCTTGGTCATTTTAGAATCTTAACTATTATTTATTTTATTTCTTTATTTCATAGACATATGAAATTTAACTCCGTGAGCTCAAGCTATGTCTTATGAATGATCTCATATCAGGATTTCTTTTTTTTTTATGGTGCTTCCAAAGTCATTACAGTATGGTAATGTGAGACTGAACTCCATGGTTCAAAGCAAAAAAAAAAAGTCTATATGTTTAAACTTCTTGGTATTTCTTTGAAAATGCTGTTAAAGATCAGAATTGTGCAAACAATGCTTCCCTCTACATCGCTCTATGGAACTGAAAATTGGACTTTGAAGAAGCAGTATAGGAAGATTGTTGATGTTGAACCTGAGAATACCATGGAAAGCCAAGAAAACAAATAAATAAATCCATCAAATAAATCAACCCATAATTCCCATTGAGGTACAAACAACCAAGCTTTCAATAAATGAGAGCATTTGTAGCTCAGGGTTGAAATAAGGGATCCTTGATGCTCTTTGAGCTTTGTGGTTTTCTTGTAGACATTTCATGACCCCAACTAGGTAACATCATCAGTGCTAGAAGGGAGTGGGTTCGAGGGGAGGAAAAGGGGGAGGAAGAGGAGAAGGACTAAGAGGTGCTTTGCACTCTTTGAGCTGGGTGGTTTTCTTGCAGACATTTCATTTCCCAAACTAGGTAACATCATCAGTGCACTAACTAGGCTTCACATTATGCAAAGACCTAGAGCTCTTTACAGAAGCTTGTAACTCAGAAAAAGTTGGACGCAAAGAGAAGAAGAGGTCAACCAGTAGCTAGTGTAGATTGATGGCCTCTTTTTTACATGTAGTAATTCTATTAAACATTACGATAAAAAAAATAGCAGAAGCTAGAAATTACAACAAAAACAACAAAACATAAAAATAAAGATTAAAAAGATTGGTATATAGATTGAACAATGTGGAATACGTATTTTGATCAATTGATTCATTGTGCCCAAAGTTGAGCCAAAGGGCAACACCCCTGGCATGGAAATCTTGGAATCCTAAGGTCAACAGAAGAGGGCTAGGATGGGAATGGTTTTACTCAGTCTCCACCTGGCATCCTAATGCCCCACACAAAATGGATTGATTTCCTCATTTCACTAGGAGCTGCCTCATTTTAATAATTAAAATCTGACTGGCTGAGCATCCTTGCAATGTAGCACCCTTAAGACATTTTTAGACAGGCCATTAAATAATGATTTATGAAGCGAGCTTTTGTTCAGCCAAAAGATTAGAATGTAATAACCTCGCTGACTTTAGTTCTGAACTCGACAGGACCATCCCATGCAGCCACCAACCAATCTGGTTTCCTTAACCAGGAGCAATTTTAGAAGAACGCTGGTAGATACCCTCGGTTATAAATTCTCAAGTGGGAGCATAACGATGATGAAAACCTGCCCGCATTATTTCTTCCTTGGGTGGGTGGGTGTGCACAGTATATCCTCTGATACTTTGGAAGCATCTTCTGATGTTTCAATTTTGCCCGGTAATTTCATGGCAAGCAAAATTCAGAAGAAACCATTATGTGCTAAAAATGTCAAAACCAAAGCTTTTTTATTCTCTTAGTGAAGGGGGGAATCAAAACATATCCCCAGGCTCACTTTTTTTTATTTTTTTATTTTTATTTTGTGTATCTGTTCTGATTATGCAGTTGTGGAAAATTGACTGTGCAGCTGCTTGACAATTTCAGATAAGAAATGCATGAAATTGATCATAGGGGCACTAAAATGGGTTGGTAAATGGATGGATAAATAGATAAATTGATTGATATATGCACAGACAGACCGACAGATGACAGGAAAATAAACTTTCTTCCTAAAGCAACAACAAAGAAACCCATCCATCCCAATATCCTTATTTCAACAAAGTTACTAGCTCAATAATTTAAAGGAATGGCATAAGCATTTGGTATCTTGAACTCAGCAAGCCAAAACAATATTTATCTTGATGTCCCAATTAATAAAATGGGAAAATATATAGCCAATTGTATTATACTTCATGAGCTATAAATCCTTGAAGAAACTTTATCTTGACTTTCAAGGACTTTCTTTTCTCTCTCTCTCTCTCCATATATGCTGAAGAGAACATTGGAGATTAGAGATATCCAAGCAACAAGAAAGCATAAGGATCTCTCATAGGTGAGTACCGCAAAATACAGCCAGCCCTGGACAACTTATGCATTCATTTGAAGCAGGCACTTTTCCTAACATTGAATAAACATGAAAGTGCTCATTTGTTTCATTCTTACTGTATTCATAAAGGGGGTTTTCAGTGATCTATAAACCAGGATATCTTTACCGAAGTTGGTAGGTTTGATTTCAAGGACAAGGTTAGTTGATGTAACATCATTTCATATTCATGAATTCATTCTACTTATGAACAATTCAGATTCAAGCAAAATGGTACTTTTGAGCTCTCCAGGGTCCTGTTTCTCCATTACCATTTTTACCTGTGGATCTAATGTTGAATATTGTACAATTGAACCTGCCTCTGGTTCATCTTTAATCACCTAGAGAAAGACCTTATCTACTCGAGGTCACCTCTGTCCAGTTGTAATGGTCTGTGAGAATGACCTTCTAGCACAGAAGGAAGAGTGGCAGCTTAGGCCACTGCCATGCAACAGATGCTTCAGCTACCAGAAACAGAAGTAGTGTGGAAAGCACGTCCTAAGGGATCCTCCCTAGTTTTCTGAACAGTTAAAGAGGATGGAAGTATTTTCGGATTTGAAAGATTCAGTGACTGAAACCTCACAACAATGGTACAGTGTTTGTGCTTCTTGTCTGGACTACCTTCAAAGGCTGACTTCAATCTTTCAGTAGAATCTGTCAGTTAACAGAAGAACTGAACAGAAGAACTGAATAACAGAACTGGAAGGTATCTTGGAGGTCTTCTAGTACAAACCTCCCCCACCTCCAATCAGGCAGGTAACCCTGTACCATTTCAGACAGATGGCTGTCTAATCTCTGCTTACAAACCTCTAGTGTTGGAGCACCCACAGCTTCTGAAGGCAAGCAGTTCCCCCTGATTAAATAACAGAATAACAGAGTTGGAAGGGATCGTGGAGGTCTTCTAGTCCAACCCCCTGCTTAGGCAGGAAACCCTATACCATTTCAGACAAATGGTTGTCCAATCTCGTCTTAAAAACTTCCAGTGTTGGAGCATCCACAATTTCTGGAGGCAAATTGTTCCACTGATTAATTGGAACTGTCGGAAGATTTCTCCTTAATTCTACATTGCTTCTCTCCGTGATCAATTTTCATCCATTGCTTCTTGTCCTGCCTTCTGGTGCTTTGGAGAATAGGCTGACCTCCCCCTCTTCTTTGGGGCAGCCCCTCTAATATTGGAATGCTGCTATAATGTCACCACTTAGTCCTTCTTTTCACCAGACTAAATATACCCAATTCCTGCAAACGTTCTTCGTATGTTTTAGCTTCCAATCCCTGAATCATAGAATGGAATGGAATGGAATGGAATGGAATAGAATAGAATAGAATAGAATAGAATAGAATAGAATAGAATAGAATAGAATAGAATAGAATAGAATAGAATAGAATAGAATAGAATAGAATAGAATTCTTTATTGGCCAAGTGTGACTGAACACACAAGGAATTTGTCTCGGTGCAAATGCTCTCAGTGTACATAAAAGAAAAGATATGTTCACCAAGAGTCAAGAATTATAAGGCACAACACTTAATACAGTCATAGGGTACAAGAAGCAATCAAATCTTACTAGGAAACAGTCAATATAAATTGTAAGGCTACTACAAGCAACAAAGTTACAGTCATACAGTCACAAGTGGGATGGGAGATAGAAACGATGAGAAGATTAATAGTAATAGTAATACAGACTTAGTAAATAGTTGGACAGTGTTGAGGGAATTATTTCTTTAGCAGAGGGATGGCATTCAGGGAAAAAACTGTTCTTATGTCTAGTTGTTCTGGTATGCTGTGCTCTATAGCGTCGTTTTGAGGGAAAGAGTTGAAACAGTTTATGTCCAGGATGTGAGGGGGTCTGTAGATATTTTCACAGCCTTCTTTTGGACTCCTGCAGGATCCAGGTCCTCCATGGAAGGCAGGTTGGAAGCCATTGTTTTTTCTGCAGTCCTAATTATCCTCTGAAGTCTGTGTCTGTCTTGTTGGGTTTGTCATCTTTGTTATGAGACCCCAAGTTAATTGTCTCGCTTTACTCAGAGTTTCCCAGCAGGTCTTCTATGCACATTGGTGCGCCTGTCCCCTACCAAGATTGCTGAGGACTCTAACAGTAGATGGCCTCCCTTTTTATAAAAATGGAAGAATGCAGTAATAGGAAGCAATATTGACTCTGGGGTGACCTCTGAGGGGTATAACGCTTCCCATAATGTTTATGAGTCTAAATAGCATGAGACTTGTAGATAAAGAAGAATTTTAGAAGATAATAACTTGCCAGTAACCTTTATGAGCTCTGCATCTCTTTCTATTGTGAAACCTTATCCTGAAGCCCATAAAGCGAAGGAGCAGAATATAATGAAAGCAATACTATTGATTTTACGATGAATTTTGCCACGCATAATCACATTTCCACTGTTATTCTGTAAAGTTCTGCAGACAGATGGGGTTGGGGTTTTTTGTTTTGTTATTTTGTTTGATTTTGCTCCTCCCAAAAGATAGAGCATTCATGTAAAGGCTGAAAACTTCACATATTCAGACATTTCAAGTTGAAGAAGATCCATCTGAAGGATAATTTGAAGAAATACAATCTTTTTGCACAAACCCATTGGAAACAGTTTGATTGATTATGCTTTTTTTAAGTGGCAAAAACCTAGTGGAAACTGCAGGCAAGGTTATAGATATACAGTACATATATTATTTACCTTTACCTTATCCGAGGTTGGCAATTATATTTGGAAGGGCATCACTTTGTGTTTAAGGATGAGTGAGCCAGCTGAATATTTGCAAATTAGGAAAAACGTATATATTTAATTCGTTTAAAAGCTTGATTTAAGGCATTTATTTAAAACAGATTAGCGGGAAAGCTACTTTGCATTGAATTAATGAGTGAGTATTAAGAAGAAATGAGAACAAGAATGCTTTCATCAGAAAGGTATCTAAAAATGCACATGAATCTGCATGCAAATCTTCTTCTGGATGGCCCTATTTTAAACTGGCAATAGCAATAGCACTTAGACCTATATATCGCTTTACAGTGCTTTTGCAGCCCTCTCTAAGCAGTTTACAGAGTCAGCCTCTTGCCCCCAACAAGATGAATCCTCATTTTACCGACTGGAAGGATGAAAGGCTGTGTCAACCTTGAGCCTGGTCAGATTCGAACTGCCAAATGGCAGGCAGCCAGCAGGAAAGCAGGAGTCGCCCATAGTACTGCACTCTGACCACTGCACCACCATGGCTCAGATCAATTACCCAACTCTTGTGTAGAACTAAGGCAGGACACGATTACAGCCAGTGCTTTCAAGATAGGGAGGGAGGGGGGAACTATTTTTTTATTTTAATTTTTTTTATTTATTTCATAATTTTATATATATATTCTCCCGAAGGACTCAGGGCGGTGAACAGCCAACTAAAATACATACAAAACACAGATATAAATACGATTAAAAAAGAATTAAATTATGGGCTGCCCAAATAAAAATCTAAAACCCCCGATTAAAATAAGTTAAAACTTTCGTACCCCAACCAAACAAATCTAAAACCCCTTATTTAAAATCCCATTTGAAGTCAGCTCAGGTCGGCCTGCTTAAAGAGCCAGGTTTTCAGGTCACGTCTGAACGCCCTCAGGTCAGTGGTTGTCCGTAGCCCCGGGAGTAGCCCGTTCCAAAGGGCGGGTGCCCCCACAGAGAAGGCCCTATTCCTCGGGGTCACCAGGCGGCACATAGAAGGCGTCGGGACCCGGAGGAGACCCTCTCTGTGTCTCATTTTAAAACCAATTGCCAATCAGCATCCCAACAATTCCGCTTTATGGCTCCTGCTGCTTGACTTCAAATTGCTCTATCGGTTCTTCGGCATTGTGACATTGCGAAGCGCTTGCTCCAACTTTCCCCACTTCGCTCCCGTGAACAAGCAGTCAAAGAGGGTGTGGGTGGAGGTGGATGCACCAGGCAGTTAACTTTTGCGGAGGCCAAACACATTCAAGGAGAGGAGAAATCCATTTGGCACAAAATAGACTTTGTCCAGGCTGACAAAAGAAGCCGTGGCAGTTGGCGTTCCTCCAGGATGGTGAAAGAAAATGTATCACCATGCTTTATTTGGGTAGTCATGTTCAGGCACATTCTACTGTTTCTATGGTGATGGGATTATTGTAGACCAAGTGGCCAGATCAAAAGCTACCTGGGGTTGTTTCTTTTCCTTTCCTTTCCTTTCCTTTCTTTTCTTTTCTTTTCTTCTCTTTTCCTTTCCTTTCCTTTTTCTTTTTTCTTTTCCTTTCCTTTCCATTATTTTCTTTCTTCTTTTCTTTTTTCCTTCCCTCCCTTCTCTCCCTTCCTTTTCTATATTTTCCTTCCTTTGTTCTTCCTGTCTTTCTCTAACCTTCCTTCTTTCCTTCCAGATTCTCTTTCTCTTGCTTTCCTTCCTTCTCTATTTCCTCCCTCCTTCCTTTCTCTCCTCCTCCTCTCTCCTCCCTTCCCTCCCTTCTCTTCTCTTGACATATTTATAGTAAAGCAAAACCCTGAATTAAAAATAAGGTCATAATTGGCAGCTTAACTGGTACAATACAAGACAAACCTTCAATTTGAAACATTTGAGTCATACACTTAAGATGAGTGCTCTTTCCTTTGGGTTGGATGTCAACACAGAATGTAGATTAGGGAATGCACAGCATAAATATTTGGCCTTCCTGTTTCTAGACTTTAAAATCTGAGATGTCAATTTCATTTCTACTTAATAATTTTATCTGGGCTGAAAATCATTTGCCCATCCCCCACTAGCTTCGTTCCTTACATGGATTTTATTTTGCTTTCGATCTAGCTATCCTCTTGTTCATTTAATCTTCTTTGCACTTGTCTTTCTTTGTTTGTTTGTTTACCTCTTTTATCTATTTTTAGCTATTTGACATGACTGGCTAAATTAATTATGATGTACTACTTGCCTCACTCATTAATATAGACCAGTTTATATACAGATGCTACAAATCAGAAATGCCAGATAACACTTTCTTTTTTAGCTATCAAATGGAGAAAGGAGAATGGATGATGATAGATAGATAGATGATGGAAGATGGATGATGGATGATAGATAGATAGATAGATAGATAGATAGATAGATAGATAGATAGATAGATAGATAGATGATAGGGAAGGAGGGAGGGAGAGACACAGACAGAGAGACAGATATTATAGACTGGAATAAAACTGGAGGCAGGAATAACTATCTGTGATGTCCCAAGTTTTTATATATATATATATATATATATATATATATATATATATATATATATATATATATACACATACATCTTATATATATATATACACATACATCTTATATATGTATATATATAAGGGATATGTATCAATGAAGTCTATGCCCATACATAACTCCATCTAAGTGAAATGTCTACGTTTCCCTGGAAATATAACTTCTGGTTTTTCCATTGATTGTTATGTAACATATAATTCTTATCAATTTACAGCTTCCTAGTTTTATAAATACCAAAATGACTTAGAAGACACAAAAGACCACCCTTTTGACATGCACTTTTAGCCCATTCTTTACAAGAGCTATTTAAATTTCCATCTATTCTTCAATTCTACTCCTCAAGTTTATATCTCTTGTACCAAAATCCATTAGGTCTCTCCTTTCTCTTCTGTGTCTTGTAGAAGGAGATAAAAGAAGCAAAGAGGGAAAATTTTGTTTCTTCATAGCCCTTCCTAGATCCTTGCAAGCTTAAGACACAGATGCTAATTAATTAAAAGAAAATGCTTATTGATGCTGCAGCACCATTGCTATTCTACTTAACAAGAGATTTATTGACTCGTATTTAGCTCTGTTCCAAGAATGCTACCAGTAATAAAAGTATAATCTCTTGGCATAACGATGATAGCTTGCAGTTATTTCATCAGATTTGGTCTGCAGCTATGAATGGCATCGATTTAATTTTCAGTGCTTTATTTGACAGTGGAAAAGTTGTTCATAGAACTGTGGATATTACCTTGTTTAAGAGGTTAACGGTGTCACCAAAAGAGAGAAAATGAGATTTGTACTTAATGTTGCATGTGAAGGAAAGCACTTTAGAGAGAGACAACTGTGCCAGGGTACCGCTACTCAGAAATGTTTCATTATTTAGAGTAATATCATTAAGTCACCTTCAGCCTTTTAACCTTCAGGGGGTCCCTTTTCACTAAAGGAGGGGCGCCAAAGCAACAAATGTGTAGTGATCCAAGAGCTAAGTGATGCTTGCGTCAAAGAATGGATTTGGGTAAATGGTCCAATCATAGAGATATGGCTCAA